>NIJG01000229.1:147682-163489 GCA_002201625.1 Euglossa dilemma
CCGCGTTCTGGAAGGCTCGTTGAAGCCGATGAAGACGAAATAAAGGCATCGATAGATGCAAACCGGCGAATAACAACTCGCGAGATCGCCGAGAGGTTGAATTTCTCGAATTCGACCGTTCGTGATCGCGTGAAACGTCGCTGTAAAAAAATCGTGTTTCATTTTCACCAATAAAAACGAAACGACTTTCCGAACAACTCGGTAGAATTATATAAAATTTATTGTTAGTACACGAACCGCGATTATTAGTTCGATATACATTAATATGTATATCGGTTGTGTAACCGTATTTATAGGTACGTTGAAATTGTATTTAATTCAGCAAAGGATAGTAGGTGAATTTTTAATTAGGAGAATGTCGTGTTTATATTATAAAAATGACCATTTTTGAGAAGCACGAGTGTTACACGAACACGTGCTTGCCTAAGTCTTATCGTGCTAAGCTTTTTGCGGCGTGGCTTTAGTAATTACTCCTTGTTAATATACTTTCTGACTGTGAGATCTTCGAATTACACATGCGAAATGATTTCGTTTATATGCTGAAAATGCAAATAGAAACATAAGTGTCGCATTCTTCTTCGAATAATAGCGCGTGCATTGAGAAACAATATTCTTGTGTTCCCTTGCGAAGATAATACTTCGAAACGAGTCCATTTTGTCTGTAGAAATTAGAATTTGGACTTTTGTAGTCGCTAGTCACTCATTACGAACGCGTTTCTATCATAATCACCGATACCATTAAGAAAATCATGGATCATTAAACGGGAAATAAAATTATGATTGAAATAAACGATCATGATAATGATCATGATTATTATCTTCGTGTTCGTGATTGATATGATTTAAATTGTAGTAGTTTGAAATTTGTGAAAATATTTATTGTAAATTTAGGTGGTGTTTTGAAATTATAAATTTATATTCGATGTTAGTTGTTATAAATTTGTAACTCGATAATTTTTACTGTTACAAATGTTTTTGAATAAATTCGTAGGTGAATATTTTTCTGCGATGACAGAAATTCGAATTTTTTTCAGATAAATTCCGATTCATTTCGGATAAAAAAGATTTTAAGATGTAAATTCGAAGTTTTTAATTATAAATTCCGATTTGTTTTGGATAAATGAGATATTTCGTTTGTTCTTTAATAAAGATAAAAGGAATCGAGAAAATCTTTTCGAGGTAAATTCGATTCTTCAGATAAATTCCAATTTGTTTTGGATAAATGTGATATTTCGTTTATACATTAATAAAGATAAAAAGAGTCGTGGAGACTTTTATAGATAAATTCCAATTTGTTTTGGATAAATGAGATATTTCATTACTCTATTAATAAAGATAAAAAGAGTCAAGGAGACTTTTTAGATTAATTTCGATTCATTTCGGATACATGAGATATTTCGTTCGTCCATTAATAAAGATAAAAAAAGTCGCGGAGACTTTTATAGATAAATTCCGATACCTTTTGTATGAATAAGATATTTCGTTCGTCCAGTAACAAAGATAAAAAGAGTCGAAGAGATTTTCTAGATAAATTCCGATATCTTTTGGATAAATGAGATATTTCGTTTGTCCATTAATAAAGATAAAAAGAGTCAAGGAGACTTTTTAGATTAATTTCGATTCATTTCGGATACATGAGATATTTCGTTCGTCCATTAATAAAGATAAAAAAAGTCGCGGAGACTTTTATAGATAAATTCCGATACCTTTTGTATGAATAAGATATTTCGTTCGTCCAGTAACAAAGATAAAAAGAGTCGAAGAGATTTTCTAGATAAATTCCGATATCTTTTGGATAAATGAGATATTTCGTTTGTCCATTAATAAAGATAAAAAGAGTCAAGGAGACTTTTTAGATTAATTTCGATTCATTTCGGATACATGAGATATTTCGTTCGTCCATTAATAAAGATAAAAAAAGTCGCGGAGACTTTTATAGATAAATTCCGATACCTTTTGTATGAATAAGATATTTCGTTCGTCCAGTAACAAAGATAAAAAGAGTCGAAGAGATTTTCTAGATAAATTCCGATATCTTTTGGATAAATGAGATATTTCGTTTGTCCATTAATAAAGATAAAAAGAGTCAAGGAGACTTTTTAGATTAATTTCGATTCATTTCGGATACATGAGATATTTCTTTCGTCCATTAATAAAGATAAAGAGTCGAGGAGAATATTTCTAGATAAATTCCGATTCGTTTTGGATAAATGAGATATTTCATTCCTCCGTTAATAAAGATAATAAGAGTCTGAAGAGAATTTTTCGAGATAAATTCAATATTTTTTAATTATAAATTCCAATTCGTTTTGGATAAATGAGATATTTCGTTCGTCTATTAATAAAAATAAAAAAAGTCGAGGAGACTTTATAGATAAATTCCAATTCGTTTCGGATAAATGAGATATTTCATTCCTTCATTAATAAAGATAAAAAGAGTCGAGGAGAATTTTTCTAGATAAATTCCGATTCGTTTCGGATAAATAAGATTTTCTGAGGTAAATTCGAATTTTTTAATTATAAATTCCGATTCGTTTTGGATAAATGAAATATTTCGTTCGTCTATTAATAAACATAAAAAGAGTCTAGGAGACTTTTCTAGATAAATTCCAATTCGTTTTGGATAAATGAGATATTTCATTCGTCCATTAATAAAAATAACAAAAAGTCAAAGTAGATTTTTCGAGGTAAATTCGAAGTTTTTAATTATAAACTCCGATCCCTTTTGGATAAATGAGATATTTCATTCATCTATTAATAAAAATAAAAAGAGTCGAGGAGATGTCTCCAGATAAATTCGATTCTTTACTCAAATTCCAATCAATTTCTTTAAATAAACTTCCATTCGTTTCGGATAAATGAGATATTTCACTCATCTATTAATAAAAAAAAAAAAACTCATTCTATCATTACGGAGAAATGATTCGCAGTTTCCGCAATGATTCACCTATCCATGTAAATGACAGTTGAACGTTGGAAATTCTCGTGGACCCGTAACAGGCGTAGGTGCGTGTGTGTGTCTGTGTATGCGCGTGCGTGTGTACATATACATACTTATATATACGTATATATACATGATACACGTTATTATACGAATCTCGATCGATCCTAGTCTATCGAACTGACAATATTAAAGTTGATTGGACTTATGATTTAACCGACAATAATCTATCTGTTAACACTTTGACTGCCATGTTGGTCACATATGACCGGCAACGGTTTCTCCCGTGACGCCATGGTGGTCATGGGTGACCTCTGCCTTTCAACTTTTTACAATTGCAAAAAACTAAATGAAAATCGAGAGTTAGCGTGTTTGAATATAACCGATGTATAGAAGATACATTGAAATAAAATGTGCCCTATCGAACGATTAAAATTTTTTATTAGAACAATAAAGAATAACAAAATGTTAGAATAAATCTTGCATCTAACGGTGCACTTTGTTAAAGCACTCCAAACATAAATGCGGCGCACCGATACAATCCGGACAATAAGTGGTCACCTTCTTGGTCTTATTTTTAGCAATTTTTCACCCAAATAGTTTGGAATTTTTTTTCTAACATTCCCTGCAAAATTTTCGTTCCAGGTACGCTCGCCCTTCTTTTTTTTGCAATTCGTGCCGTAATCTTCGTCGAACCGTTACTAAGGCGCCACGGTGGTCACCGGTGACCACCAGTAAGAGAAACGCTCCGTTTGATAAAAATATTGCCTTCTAACATCGATTCGTTATTATTTTGCCATTGTATGCTTCGAATAATAAAAATAATTCCGTGGTGTCCTGGGCGAAACATATGATTTCGGCGTGGCAGTCAAAGTGTTAAGGACATTTGAGAAATAGTGTTACGCGTGAGTCAAAAAAGAATCTGCTCTTCCGTGCTGTGCATCAAAGTACTCGAGATTTTAGCCTAAACGATCTACTCGCATGCTCGATCAAGCGATTCACGTTTCCGTGCTTCGAATTATCATGAATGTTGCCGATTTACATCTCTTCGACAGTGACAATGATCGCGAGATCTAGTTTTGTTACGAAATTGCATATGTTTGTTTCATACTTTCCAACTAGATCATTCAATCGGATAACGTAAGAGTGAAAGCAAGTGGTAGGAAAAGTTGCACCGGCGAGAAATTTCTCGAAATCATGTTATTTTTCATATTTCCCGTTCGGTATCCTGTTAGACACGTTTTTAATCTTCTTTCTTTTAGTTTATTAATTGTTTAGTTCTGTTTTTCTAGTTTTTTATGGCGCTCGTTATTTGATTATCGAAGCAAGATTTTTTTAAATAGTTTGGTCAAAATTTTGAGGAGATTCTTAGAAGTTTTGGAACTTTTTTCGAATCTTATCGTTATTTATTGTTATTTTTTGGAACTTTTTTGGAATATTATCGATATTTTTCAACGTCTTAACATCACTCGTTCTTCGATGTTCGAAGCAATANCATTATTTTTCATATTTCCCGTTCATATCTTGTTACACACGTTTGTTAATCTTCCATCTCGAATCTTATACATTATTTATCCTTATTTTCCAATTTTGTAACTTCATTCGTTCTTCACCATTTCAAACAATATTGTTCCAAATAGTTCGCCTAAAATTTTCAGAAGACTCTTAAAAGTTTCGAAACTTTTAAAAATTTCTCAAAATACCATTATTTTTCATATTTCCCGTTCATATCTTGTTACACACGTTTGTTAATCTTCCATCTCGAATCTTATACATTATTTATCCTTATTTTCCAATTTTGTAACTTCATTCGTTCTTCACCATTTCAAACAATATTGTTCCAAATAGTTCGCCTAAAATTTTCAGAAGACTCTTAAAAGTTTCGAAACTTTTAAAAATTTCTCAAAATACCATTATTTTTCATATTTCCCGTTCATATCTTGTTACACACGTTTGTTAATCTTCCATCTCGAATCTTATACATTATTTATCCTTATTTTCCAATTTTGTAACTTCATTCGTTCTTCACCATTTCAAACAATATTGTTCCAAATAGTTCGCCTAAAATTTTCAGAAGACTCTTAAAAGTTTCGAAACTTTTAAAAATTTCTCAAAATACCATTATTTTTCATATTTCCCGTTCATATCTTGTTACACACGTTTGTTAATCTTCCATCTCGAATCTTATACATTATTTATCCTTATTTTCCAATTTTGTAACTTCATTCGTTCTTCACCATTTCAAACAATATTGTTCCAAATAGTTCGCCTAAAATTTTCAGAAGACTCTTAAAAGTTTCGAAACTTTTAAAAATTTCTCAAAATACCATTATTTTTCATATTTCCCGTTCATATCTTGTTACACACGTTTGTTAATCTTCCATCTCGAATCTTATACATTATTTATCCTTATTTTCCAATTTTGTAACTTCATTCGTTCTTCACCATTTCAAACAATATTGTTCCAAATAGTTCGCCTAAAATTTTCAGAAGACTCTTAAAAGTTTCGAAACTTTTAAAAATTTCTCAAAATACCATTATTTTTCATATTTCCCGTTCATATCTTGTTACACACGTTTGTTAATCTTCCATCTCGAATCTTATACATTATTTATCCTTATTTTCCAATTTTGTAACTTCATTCGTTCTTCACCATTTCAAACAATATTGTTCCAAATAGTTCGCCTAAAATTTTCAGAAGACTCTTAAAAGTTTCGAAACTTTTAAAAATTTCTCAAAATACCATTATTTTTCATATTTCCCGTTCATATCTTGTTACACACGTTTGTTAATCTTCCATCTCGAATCTTATACATTATTTATCCTTATTTTCCAATTTTGTAACTTCATTCGTTCTTCACCATTTCAAACAATATTGTTCCAAATAGTTCGCCTAAAATTTTCAGAAGACTCTTAAAAGTTTCGAAACTTTTAAAAATTTCTCAAAATACCATTATTTTTCATATTTCCCGTTCATATCTTGTTACACACGTTTGTTAATCTTCCATCTCGAATCTTATACATTATTTATCCTTATTTTCCAATTTTGTAACTTCATTCGTTCTTCACCATTTCAAACAATATTGTTCCAAATAGTTCGCCTAAAATTTTCAGAAGACTCTTAAAAGTTTCGAAACTTTTAAAAATTTCTCGAAAGTTATCGATATTCTTCGTTATTTTCCAATTTTGTAAAGTTTATTTTCTAAATTCTTCGCCATTTCAAGCAACATCATTCGTGATACTTTAATTAAAATTTTCGAAACACTCTTAAAAAATTTAGGAACTTTATCGAAGATAAGTGATTCATCGAAAAATTCAAATTATTGATAAAATAAATATATTTTTCTTTGCTAATGCGTTATAACGTCAACGCGTAATATCAATTTTTTTTTAAATTGGATGACATAATCGCGTATCATTGTCACGATTGAAGAGTCTCAGACCGTTACATCCGATATGAAAATGTAATCGCGGAAGGAATCTATTTGCCGCGTGCAACATTCTCTTTTCTGTGTCCATTGACGTTCAATCTCTCAAAAGTAATCACTAATTCGCTCTTATAGTGGTTTCATTATTAACAGTGACGGCAAGGAAACAGCAATCTTAACGCTCGTCGTGGGCAATTTAAAGAAAATCTATTTTGACTGTTTAATAAAAAAAAGGAAAAAAAAATAAATAGCGGGTCTGTTCTATTATATACACGTAGCTGCAAGTTAGAATGAAAACAAAGCAAAAAAAGATGACTCATTGTTACACACACCGGTAAGGTCTGGTTTGTTAATAATTATTATAACAATAATTATGTAAAATATGTATGTATACTGTAATTTTGAGTGTATTATGTAATTAAAAGAAAAACAAAAAAAAAGACACTGATTATTGACAATAAATTGTAAAGCCGATCTTTTCAAATGTACACAATCTTCTTTCAGACAGATAATTATGGTAAAGCAGATAATTATGGATTTTGTGTTATTTCCTATGATAAAAATGTCAGGACGGTAGTGAGAAATTAATTTTATCGAGTTATCCAATTATTTTCCTATTTTGTTAAATTTATTATAGATTTGTTTTCTTATTTTTATTATTTCAGAATACACGTGTAAATAATTATACGTTGTTCGACGAAGAAACAATGTTGAACGCTGGAAAACCAAGCAAAACACGCTATTCTGCTTAATTACTAAATACCCTTCACATTTTTCCTATTTCAATTAACAAAATCAACTCATTACGATCACTCAACGCTAATTTTCCCGATTCATACCTAAAACTCATCCGATTATTTTCCTATTTTATCGAATTTATTACATATTCATTAGTATTATTTCAGGATAGACGCATACATAATTTCCTTAGAAGCTTTTATACGTTATTCGATGGAAAACCAAGCAGAAGACGCTATTCTGCTTAATTACTAAATATCCTTCCCATTTTTCCCATTTTTCCCGTTTCAATTAACAATTTCAACTCATTACGAGCACTCAACGATAATTTTCTCGATTTATATCTAAAACCCATCCGATTATTTTCCTATTTTATCGAATTTATTACAGATTCATTAGTATTATTTCAGGATAGACGCATACATAATTTCCTTAAAAGCTTTTATACGTTATTCGATGAAAAACCAAGCAAAAGACGCTATTCTGTTTAATTACTAAATATCCTTCCCATTTTTCCTATTTTTCCCATTTCGATTACCAAATTCAGCTCGTTACGATTACTCAACTTTAATTTTTCCGATTTATATCTAAAACCCATCCGATTATTTTCCTATTTTATCGAATTTATTACAGATTCATTAGTATTATTTCAGGATAGACGCATACATAATTTCCTTAAAAGCTTTTATACGTTATTCGATGAAAAACCAAGCAAAAGACGCTATTCTGTTTAATTACTAAATATCCTTCCCATTTTTCCTATTTTTCCCATTTCGATTACCAAATTCAGCTCGTTACGATTACTCAACTTTAATTTTTCCGATTTATATCTAAAACCCATCCGATTATTTTCCTATTTTATCGAATTTATTACAGATTCATTAGTATTATTTCAGGATAGACGCATACATAATTTCCTTAAAAGCTTTTATACGTTATTCGATGAAAAACCAAGCAAAAGACGCTATTCTGTTTAATTACTAAATATCCTTCCCATTTTTCCTATTTTTCCCATTTCGATTACCAAATTCAGCTCGTTACGATTACTCAACTTTAATTTTTCCGATTTATATCTAAAACCCATCCGATTATTTTCCTATTTTATCGAATTTATTACAGATTCATTAGTATTATTTCAGGATAGACGCATACATAATTTCCTTAAAAGCTTTTATACGTTATTCGATGAAAAACCAAGCAAAAGACGCTATTCTGTTTAATTACTAAATATCCTTCCCATTTTTCCTATTTTTCCCATTTCGATTACCAAATTCAGCTCGTTACGATTACTCAACTTTAATTTTTCCGATTTATATCTAAAACCCATCCGATTATTTTCCTATTTTATCGAATTTATTACAGATTCATTAGTATTATTTCAGGATAGACGCATACATAATTTCCTTAAAAGCTTTTATACGTTATTCGATGAAAAACCAAGCAAAAGACGCTATTCTGTTTAATTACTAAATATCCTTCCCATTTTTCCTATTTTTCCCATTTCGATTACCAAATTCAGCTCGTTACGATTACTCAACTTTAATTTTTCCGATTTATATCTAAAACCCATCCGATTATTTTCCTATTTTATCGAATTTATTACAGATTCATTAGTATTATTTCAGGATAGACGCATACATAATTTCCTTAAAAGCTTTTATACGTTATTCGATGAAAAACCAAGCAAAAGACGCTATTCTGTTTAATTACTAAATATCCTTCCCATTTTTCCTATTTTTCCCATTTCGATTACCAAATTCAGCTCGTTACGATTACTCAACTTTAATTTTTCCGATTTATATCTAAAACCCATCCGATTATTTTCCTATTTTATCGAATTTATTACAGATTCATTAGTATTATTTCAGGATAGACGCATACATAATTTCCTTAAAAGCTTTTATACGTTATTCGATGAAAAACCAAGCAAAAGACGCTATTCTGTTTAATTACTAAATATCCTTCCCATTTTTCCTATTTTTCCCATTTCGATTACCAAATTCAGCTCGTTACGATTACTCAACTTTAATTTTTCCGATTTATATCTAAAACCCATCCGATTATTTTCCTATTTTATCGAATTTATTACAGATTCATTAGTATTATTTCAGGATAGACGCATACATAATTTCCTTAAAAGCTTTTATACGTTATTCGATGAAAAACCAAGCAAAAGACGCTATTCTGTTTAATTACTAAATATCCTTCCCATTTTTCCTATTTTTCCCATTTCGATTACCAAATTCAGCTCGTTACGATTACTCAACTTTAATTTTTCCGATTTATATCTAAAACCCATCCGATTATTTTCCTATTTTATCGAATTTATTACAGATTCATTAGTATTATTTCAGGATAGACGCATACATAATTTCCTTAAAAGCTTTTATACGTTATTCGATGAAAAACCAAGCAAAAGACGCTATTCTGTTTAATTACTAAATATCCTTCCCATTTTTCCTATTTTTCCCATTTCGATTACCAAATTCAGCTCGTTACGATTACTCAACTTTAATTTTTCCGATTTATATCTAAAACCCACCCGATTATTTTCCTATTTTATCGAATTTATTACAGATTCATTACTATTATTTCAGAATACACGCGTACATAATTTGTTTAAAAGCTTTTATACGTTATTCGATAAAAAACCAACGTTAAACGATGGAAAACCAAGGAAGAGAAGCTGTTCTGCTAAATTACCAAGTATCCCCAATATTTTAATTCAAATTCAACTCGTCACGATCTGATTATTTTCCTATTTTATCAAATTTATCACAGATTCATTATTATCATTTCAGAATACATTTATACATAATTTCCATACAAGCTTTTATACGTTGTTTAATGAAAGACCAACGTTGAATGATGGTAAACCAAGCATGAGAAGCTGTTCTGCTCATTAACTAAGTATCCTTCCCATTTTTTCCATTTCGATTAACAAATTCAGTTCGTTACGATCACTCTACGTTAATTTTTGCGATTCATACCTACCGATCCGATTATTTTTCTATTATATCAAATTTATTACAGATTCATTATTATCATTTCAGAATACACGCATACATAATTTCCTTAAAAGCTTTTATACGTTATTCGATAACAAACCAACGTTGAACGATGGAAAATGAAGCAAGAGAAGCTGTTTTGCTAAGTTATCAAATATCGTTTCCATTTTTTCCATTTTAATTACCAAATTCAACTAGTTAAGATCCGATTATTTTCCTGTTTTATCGAATTTATTACAGATTCGTTATTATCATTTCAGGATAGACGCATACATAATTTCCATAAAAGCTTTTATACGTTATGCGATGAAAAACCAAGCAAAGGAAGCTGTTCTGCTCAGTTACCAAGTATCTCTCCTATTTTTTTCATTTTAATTACCAAATTTAACTCGTTACCATCCGATTATTTTCCTATTTTATCGAATTTATTACAGATTCATTATTAAAGCTTTTATATAGGTTGTCCTCTGTATCCATAAGTTATAAATATAACAACGATCTACATATCGACAGAACGATGGAAAACCAGGTGAGAGAAGCTGTTTTGTTTAGTTACTAAGTATCCCTTTTATTTTTTCCATTTAATATTACCAAATTCAGCCCGTTTACTCGATTACGATTACTACGATTACTCTACGCTAATTTTCCCGATTTCGAACTTTCTTAATCGTGATGTCAACGAAACGTCACGATGGATAATAAAGGGTCGCGGACGCGATACTGGACCTAATGATAGCGAAAGTTAATGACCGCGTGTATTTCACCCTAACATTCTCAAATTCTCGAATTCTAGAATTCTAAAAACTTCGCGAAACAAATCAACCTCGACGAACTTTCTCAACCGTGGTTTCGACGAAACGTCGCGACGGATAATAAGGCGTCGTGAACGCGACACTGGACCTAATGAAAGCGGAAGTCAAGGATCGTCTAAATTTCACCCTAAAATTCTAAAATTCTCAAATTCTTGGATTCTAGAAGCTTCGCGAAGCGACTCAACCTCGTCGAACTTTCTCAACCGTGACTTCAACGAAGCGCCGCGACGGATAATTAAGCGTTCCGGACGCGATGGCGAACGTAATAACAGTGAAAGTCGATAACCGTCTGTATTCTACCCTAAAATTCTCAAATTCTCAAATTCTCAAATTCTCAAATTCCCAAATTCTCAAATTCTCATATTCTCAAATTCTCAAATTCTCAAATTCTCAAATTCCCAAATTCTCAAATTCCCGAATTCTCAAATTCTCAAATTCTCAAATTCTCAAATTCCCAAATTCTCAAAATTTCAAATTCTCAAATTCCCAAATTCTCAAATTCTCAAATTCTCAAATTCTCAAATTCCCAAATTCTCAAAATTTCAAATTCTCAAATTCTCGAATTCTCAAATTCTCAAATTCTCAAATTGTTAAATTCTCAAATTCTCGAGTTCTCGAATTCCGGAATTCTCAAATTCTCAAATTCTCAAATTCTCAAATTCTCCAGTTCTCCAATTCTCAAATTCCCGAATTCTCAAATTCTCAAATTCCCAAATTCTCAAATTCTCAAATTCTCAAATTCTCCAATTCCCAAATTCTCAAATTCCCGAATTCTCAAATTCTCAAATTCTCAAATTCTCAAATTCCCAAATTCTCAAATTCTCAAATTCTCAAATTCCCAAATTCTCAAAATTTCAAATTCTCAAATTCCCAAATTCTCAAAATTTCAAATTCTCAAATTCGAAAATTCTCAAATTCTCCAATTCCCAAATTCTCAAATTCTCAAATTCTCAAATTCTCCAATTCTCCAATTCTCAAATTCTCCAATTCTCCAATTCTCAAATTCTCAAATTCTCAAATTTTCGAATTCTCAAATTCTCCAATTCCCCAATTCCCCAATTCTCAAATTCTCAAATTCTCAAATTCTCAAATTCTCAAATTCTCAAATTCTCAAATTCTCGAATTCTCGAATTCTCGAACTTTCTCAACCGTGATTTCGACCAAGCGCCGCGTCGGATAATAAGGCGTCGCGGACGCGATACTGGACCTAATTAAACCGAAAGTTAATGACCGCCTGTATTCTATCCTAAAATTCTCTAATTCCCAAATTCCCAAATTCTCCAATTCCCAAATTCTCAAATTCTCGAATCACCGAAAATTTCACAACGCACGATTCCTAACGTCCCCCGTCGTTTTCCGGGAAACGCATCCTCCCCTCGGCATCTCGAAAAAGTGCAACACCCTTCTCGTCGTCCATCCAAACGTCAATCTCTTCGATTAACCTGTCACGATTGTCGTTTCGCGATGCACGATGCGTGCGTGTACTCGCGCGAGGAGAGAAGCTATCGAACGGCCGGTTACTTTCTAAAGTCCCCCCCAGGGTTGGTCGTTTGTATCCCTCCGGTGAGTTTCGCGTGTCGCAATCGTGCCGGAGAAGCGGCGGGAAGCACTTTTACTGATTTTTCACCACCGCGTGCCTGAATGTTATATCACAAACCACGGGAGTGCGGGAGATGGCGGTCAGTGTCGTGAGATACCTCGTGTTCGTCTTCCTCGCCGGTCTGCAGCATCGTAAGTAGTTCCTCGCCGATTCTTCCGAGATCAGACAGATTTCCGCGCGGACGTTAAGATCTGGAAAGTTGCCTGTAAAGTGAGCAACGTGTTCGAAGGAGAAACCGTATCTCGCCTGGCTGTACGCCAGGGAAAAGTATCTTCCGCTACGTGATTTCTCTCGAGTGCCTTCCAGGAATTGATTCGGCAGTCGGTTTGTTCGGTGATCGTTGTGATGGTGATGTTGATTTGTTTGCGTCGTGATGAGAACGGTCGATGGTGTTGAGGATAGAGTTTGTTGAGGAGGAACAGTTTTGGTTTGTTTGGAAGTAGAAAAGGAGAGTTTGAGGATTTGGTGAAGGAAAGTGTTTTCAATGTAACATTTGAAGCGTCGAATCTCTTCTTATTGGTATTTGAATATGTTGTTTTGTTCTTTTCGACGGATAAAAATGTCAATTGTATATTTTATTAATAGTTTCTCGATGAGGAAGAGATTAATTTGGTTTGAGAATAGAAAATGAGAGTTTGAGGATTCCGATAAAAGAAAGTGTTTTCGATGTAATGTTTGAAGCTTCGAATTTCTTTCTATTTGAATTTGGTTACGTTGTTTTGTTCTTTTCGACGTGTAAAAATGTCAATTGTATATTTTATTAATAGTTTGTTGATGACGAAGAGATTAATTTGGTTCGAGAATAGAAAATGAGAGTTTGAGGATTCCGGTAATGGAAAGTGTTTTCGAGGAAATGTTTGGAGTTTTAAATTTATTCTTATTATTATTCGGTTACTTTGCTTTATTTTTCTCGACGTATGAAAGTGTCAATCGTATATTTTATTAATAATTTGTTGATGACGAAGAGATTAATTTCATTTAAGAATAGAAAACGAGAGTTCGAGGATTTTGGTAAAGGAAAGTGGTTTCGAGGAAATGTCTGAAGCTTCGAATTTGTTTCTATTTGTATTTGGTTACGTTGTTTCGTTCTTTTCGACGTATAAAAATGTCAATTGCATATTTTATTAATAGTTTGTTGATGACGAAGAGATTAATTTCATTTAAGAATAGAAAACGAGAGTTCGAGGATTTCGATAAAAGTAAGTGTTTTCGATGTAATGTTTGAAGCTTCGAATTTGTTTCTGTTAGTAATTGGTTATGTTGCTCAGCTTCTTTTGACGTATGAAAATGTCAATCATATATTTTATTAATAGTTTGTTGATGAGGAAGCGTATAACTTCGTTTGAGAATAGAAAATGAGAGTCTGAGAATTCTGGTGAAGAAAAGTGTTTTCGAGGAACTGTTTGAAGCTACGAATTTCTTTCTATTAGTATTTGGTTACGTTACTTTCTTCTTTTCGACGTAGAAAAATGTCAGTTGCATATTTTATTAATTGTTTATCGATGACGAAGAGATTAATTTCGTTTGACAATAGAAAACGAAAGTTCGTTGATTCTGGTGAAGGAAAGTGTTTTCGATGTAATGTTTGAAGCTACGAATTTCTTTTTATTAGTATTTGGTTACGTTACTTTCTTCTTTTCGACGTAGAAAAATGTCAATTGCATATTTTATTAATTGTTTATCGATGACGAAGAGATTAATTTCGTTTGACAATAGAAAACGAAAGTTCGTGGATTCTGGTGAAGGAAAGTGTTTTCGAAGAAATGTTTGAAGCTTCAAAATTCTTTTTATTAGTATTTACTTATGTTGCTTTATTATTTCAGTCGTATGAAACTGTCAATTGTATATTTTGTTAATAGTTTGTCGATGACGAAGAGATTAATTTCGTTTGAGAATAGGAAATGTGAGTTTGAGGATTTTGGTGAAGGAAAGTGTATACCAGAAAATGTTTGAAGCTTCAAAATTCTTTTTATTAGGATTTGCTTACGTTTCCTTATTATTTCCGACATATAAAAATGTCAATCGTTTATTTCGTCAATAGCTTGTCAATGAGGAAAAGTATAACTTCGTTTGAGAATAGAAAACAAGAGTTCGTGGATTCCAGTGAAGGAAAGTACTTTCGATGTAATATTTGCAGCTACAAATTTCTTTCTATTAATATTTGGTTACGTTGTTTCATTATTTCCGACGTATAGAACCGTCAATCGTGTATTTAGTCAATATTTTCTCCATGACGAAGAGTTTAATTTGGTTTGAAAATAGAAAACGAGAGTTCGAGACTTCTGACGAAGGAAAGTGTTTTCGATGTAATGTTTGAAGTTTTAAATTTATTCTTATTAACATTTGGTAACGTTGCTTTATTATTCTCGGTGTATAAAAATGTCAATCGTATATTTCGTTATTTCGTCAATAGTTTATCGATGAGGAAGAGTTTAGCTTCGTTTGAGAATAGAAAACGAGAGTTCGTGGATTCCAGTGAAGGAAAGTACTTTCGATGTAATGTTTGCAGCTACAAATTTCTTTCTATTAATATTTGGTTACGTTGTTTCATTATTTCCGACGTATAGAACTGTCAATCGTGTATTTAGTCAATAGTTTCTCCATGACGAAGAGTTTAATTTGGTTTGAGAATAGAAAACAAGAGTTCGTGAATTCCAGTGAAGGAAAGTACTTTCGAGAAAATGTTTGAAGTTTCGAGTCTCTTTTTATTGGTATTTGGTTACGTTGCTTTGTTCTTTTCGACGTATAAAAATGTCAATTGTATATTTTATTAATAATTCATCGAGGAGGAAGAGTTTAGTTTCGTTTGAGGATAGAAATCGAGAGTTCGAAGATTCCGGTAAAGGAAAGTGTTCATATTCCTCGGGAAAAGTATTTCGTTTTGCGTATCGAGGAAATATTTCAAGCTTCGAATATCTTTTTATTAGTATTTGGTTAGTTTACTTTGTTCTCTTCTATGTAAAAAAATGTCAGTCGTATATTTCGTCAATAATTTGTCGGTGAGGAAGAGTATAACTTCGTTTGAGAATAGAAAACGAGAGTCCGAGGATTCCCATGAAAGAAAGTGTTTATATTCCTCGGCAAAGGTATTTCGCGTATCGACGAAATATTTGAAGCTCCAAATACTCTTCTTATTGGTATTTGTTTACATTCCTTTATTATTTTCGACGTATAAAAATTTCAATTTCTTCTTATTAGCATTTGGCTACGTTGCTTTATTATTTCCATCGATATAAAAATCTCAATTCTCTTTCTTCTCATCTTTTCTTATCTTATCTTC
>NIJG01000229.1:201143-213786 GCA_002201625.1 Euglossa dilemma
CGTCGAGACACGAGGTTCCGTTGAGGTAGAGTAAATTATTATTAGAAATGTTTTTTGGAAATGTACGGAATGATTTTTGGAGGACCTTGAAGTTTGGAAAAAACTCAGACGTAATATCTGTGTTAAAGAACGTTAACGATAATGTCGAGTAAATAGAAAATAATTAGAAATAACGACCCGAGGGAAATTTTTTGAAATAAAAGATACGTTCAACGTAAAATACAAAAAGTATTCATTTCGAATCGTTTCAGTTTGAAACAACAAATCGAGGGAAATTCTGCGAATTAAAAATTATCTACAAATCGATGACAATGGTAAAATGATTTAATAATTAACCTATATTTATAATCGTCAGATCTACTAACGTTCAATTTTCTCGAAACCAAAGAAAATGGACTCGCACCACGTTGAAAATAAACGGTCCATTTATCGACAATTCAAAATTGAACTCCGCGCAAGTTACGATTTTATTTCGCGAATAATTTTTCTTTCCCTTCGTTGAAACTTTTTCATCTCTTTCCATTCTAATTTCCATTTATCCCGCTGATAAACGATTCGCGTTGAAAAATTGAATTACAAGTATAAAATGTAACAGCAGGAGTGATATAATAACGTAATAAAAATAATAGAATATATAATTATTCGTTTCTTTTTTCTTGCGGCGAATATATTTTTTAATCGTCAGATCTGCAAACGTTCAATTTTCTCGAAACCAAAGAAAATAGACTTACAACGTTTTCAAAATAAACGGTCCATATATTTTACGACTCTTGAATCGTGATGATCGGTTTGGATCGATGATCCGCCATTGCGCAGGAAATTCGAAGGTTTTTGAAAAGGTATACGTGTTTTAAATTGCTCGGAAATGACCATGCTCGAAAGACTTTTATTTTTAATTTAAATCTTCGTTTTGTAACTCTAGACGAGGGAAAAAATTTGCGTAAAATTGTGCAAGCGATGATGATCGATCGTGATTGTTCAAATATTGTTTTCCGATTATCGAGATGAGGCTTATCGATATGGAAACGCGAGTGACGAGACAGTGAGATGAAAACGCGTTGAAAAATTTACGTCTAGTAGCTGTTAGAAAGAATTTGAATGTGTTAAAGTAAGGAACGAAAGGGTTATTCGAGATTGTGAAGTGCACCGTTTTACGATCGCTACGTAACGTAGTTGTACGTTTTGTAAAAAAGCACAGGCATCGAGGTCTTTAGGCACATGTATTGTTTGCTCACGTATCACCGTAGATCCTTTCCCAGTTTCGCCAAATGCTTTCGAGCGTGCTCCAATTGCTAAGCACAGTGCTGAATTTACCAATTCGCGAATATATTTTTCCGAGGAAAAAAAAGAATAGAAGAAGTTTTTGAGAAAGCTTTTATCGTTCGATTTTGATGAAACACGAACGCGTTTCTTGGAGTAACGAATCGGAAAAATGGAATTTTTTCCAGCAATCGTGTATATTCTCGGGAAAAATCCGAATTTTCGGAAGAAATAAAATGACGTATAGAAGAAAGGCGTTCTTTTATTTTCTTATCCTTGGAAGTACTGTCGAATCGGAAAAAGGAAATTTTCTCGAGGAATTACTTTCGAGTGTGCACTAAGCACAGTGCTAAATTTTAAGTCACGAATATATTCTCGGGAAAAATCCGAATTTTCCGAAGAAATAAAAATAAAAAGACAAAGTAGAAGTTCTTAAGGAAGTTTTTGTCGTTCGATAAAGACATTCGATTTCCTTCTCTATGGAGAAGGATGAAAGAAAACGCGTTTTCCAAATATATAGCAGAAGAAAAACTATCGAATCGGAAAAAGGGAATATTCGTGAAAGGAAATTTTCCCGAGGAATTATTTTCCAATCTTCTTCAGTACCTAAGTAGTAAATTTACCAAATTGCGTATTCTTTCGGGAAAAATCCGAATTTTCCGGGGAAATAAAGGAAAACCTATAAAAGCAAGTCATTCTTTTATGTTTTCAATGTTCAATAAAACGAAGAACGGAAAAAGGGAATATCTTTCAGATCGATAAAACGAAGCATCGAAATAATTGAATATTTTCCAAATCGATAAAACGAAGAACCGGAAAAATTGAATATTCTTCAAATCGATAAAACGAAGAACCGAAAAAAGAGGAATATTTTTTATATTGATAAAACAAAGAATCGGAAAAAGGGAACATCCTTCAAATCGATAAAACGAAGCATCGAAAAAATTGAATATTTTCCAAATCGCTGAAATGAAGAACCGGAAAAATTGAATATTCTTCAAATATATAAAACAAACAACCGAAAAAATTGAATATTCGTCAAATCGATAAACAAAGAACCGGAAAAAATTGAATATTTTTCAAATCGATAAAACGAAGAACCGGAAATAGAGGAATCTTCTTCAAATCGATAAAACGAAGAACCGGAAATAGAGAATATTCTTCAAATCGATAAACAAAGAATAAGAAAAAATTGAATATTCTTCAAATCGATAAAACGGAGAATCGGAAAAAGGGGAATATTCTTTAAATTGATAAAACGAAAAACCACAAAAACTGAATATTTTTCAAATCGATAAAACGAAGAACCGGAAATAGAGGAATCTTCTTCAAATCGATAAAACGAAGAACCGGAAATAGAGAATATTCTTCAAATCGATAAACAAAGAATAAGAAAAAATTGAATATTCTTCAAATCGATAAAACGGAGAATCGGAAAAAGGGGAATATTCTTTAAATTGATAAAACGAAAAACCACAAAAACTGAATATTTTTCNTCGCTAAAACAAATAACCGAAAACTTGAATATTCTTTAAATTCATAAAACAAATAACCGAAAAAATTGTATATTCTTCAAATTGCTAAAACGAAAAACCGCAAAAATTGAATATTCTTCAAATCCCTAAAACGAAAAACCGTAAAAATTTAAATTTCTTCAAATCGCTAAAACAAATAACCGAAAACTTGAATATTCTTTAAATTCATAAAACAAATAACCGAAAAAATTGTATATTCTTCAAATTGCTAAAACGAAAAACCGCAAAAATTGAATATTCTTCAAATCCCTAAAACGAAAAACCGTAAAAATTTAAATTTCTTCAAATCGCTAAAACAAATAACCGAAAACTTGAATATTCTTTAAATTCATAAAACAAATAACCGAAAAAATTGTATATTCTTCAAATTGCTAAAACGAAAAACCGCAAAAATTGAATATTCTTCAAATCCCTAAAACGAAAAACCGTAAAAATTTAAATTTCTTCAAATCGCTAAAACAAATAACCGAAAACTTGAATATTCTTTAAATTCATAAAACAAATAACCGAAAAAATTGTATATTCTTCAAATTGCTAAAACGAAAAACCGCAAAAATTGAATATTCTTCAAATCCCTAAAACGAAAAACCGTAAAAATTTAAATTTCTTCAAATCGCTAAAACAAATAACCGAAAACTTGAATATTCTTTAAATTCATAAAACAAATAACCGAAAAAATTGTATATTCTTCAAATTGCTAAAACGAAAAACCGCAAAAATTGAATATTCTTCAAATCCCTAAAACGAAAAACCGTAAAAATTTAAATTTCTTCAAATCGCTAAAACAAATAACCGAAAACTTGAATATTCTTTAAATTCATAAAACAAATAACCGAAAAAATTGTATATTCTTCAAATTGCTAAAACGAAAAACCGCAAAAATTGAATATTCTTCAAATCCCTAAAACGAAAAACCGTAAAAATTTAAATTTCTTCAAATCGCTAAAACAAATAACCGAAAACTTGAATATTCTTTAAATTCATAAAACAAATAACCGAAAAAATTGTATATTCTTCAAATTGCTAAAACGAAAAACCGCAAAAATTGAATATTCTTCAAATCCCTAAAACGAAAAACCGTAAAAATTTAAATTTCTTCAAATCGCTAAAACAAATAACCGAAAACTTGAATATTCTTTAAATTCATAAAACAAATAACCGAAAAAATTGTATATTCTTCAAATTGCTAAAACGAAAAACCGCAAAAATTGAATATTCTTCAAATCCCTAAAACGAAAAACCGTAAAAATTTAAATTTCTTCAAATCGCTAAAACAAATAACCGAAAACTTGAATATTCTTTAAATTCATAAAACAAATAACCGAAAAAATTGTATATTCTTCAAATTGCTAAAACGAAAAACCGCAAAAATTGAATATTCTTCAAATCCCTAAAACGAAAAACCGTAAAAATTTAAATTTCTTCAAATCGCTAAAACAAATAACCGAAAACTTGAATATTCTTTAAATTCATAAAACAAATAACCGAAAAAATTGTATATTCTTCAAATTGCTAAAACGAAAAACCGCAAAAATTGAATATTCTTCAAATCCCTAAAACGAAAAACCGTAAAAATTTAAATTTCTTCAAATCGCTAAAACAAATAACCGAAAACTTGAATATTCTTTAAATTCATAAAACAAATAACCGAAAAAATTGTATATTCTTCAAATTGCTAAAACGAAAAACCGCAAAAATTGAATATTCTTCAAATCCCTAAAACGAAAAACCGTAAAAATTTAAATTTCTTCAAATCGCTAAAACAAATAACCGAAAACTTGAATATTCTTTAAATTCATAAAACAAATAACCGAAAAAATTGTATATTCTTCAAATTGCTAAAACGAAAAACCGCAAAAATTGAATATTCTTCAAATCCCTAAAACGAAAAACCGTAAAAATTTAAATTTCTTCAAATCGCTAAAACAAATAACCGAAAACTTGAATATTCTTTAAATTCATAAAACAAATAACCGAAAAAATTGTATATTCTTCAAATTGCTAAAACGAAAAACCGCAAAAATTGAATATTCTTCAAATCCCTAAAACGAAAAACCGTAAAAATTTAAATTTCTTCAAATCGCTAAAACAAATAACCGAAAACTTGAATATTCTTTAAATTCATAAAACAAATAACCGAAAAAATTGTATATTCTTCAAATTGCTAAAACGAAAAACCGCAAAAATTGAATATTCTTCAAATCCCTAAAACGAAAAACCGTAAAAATTTAAATTTCTTCAAATCGCTAAAACAAATAACCGAAAACTTGAATATTCTTTAAATTCATAAAACAAATAACCGAAAAAATTGTATATTCTTCAAATTGCTAAAACGAAAAACCGCAAAAATTGAATATTCTTCAAATCCCTAAAACGAAAAACCGTAAAAATTTAAATTTCTTCAAATCGCTAAAACAAATAACCGAAAACTTGAATATTCTTTAAATTCATAAAACAAATAACCGAAAAAATTGTATATTCTTCAAATTGCTAAAACGAAAAACCGCAAAAATTGAATATTCTTCAAATCCCTAAAACGAAAAACCGTAAAAATTTAAAATTCTTCAAATCGCTAAAACAAATAACCGAAAACTTGAATATTCTTTAAATCCATAAAACAAATAACCGGAAATAGAGAATACTCTTCAAATCGCCAAAACGAAGAACCGCAAAAATTGAATATTCCCCAAATTACTAAAACGAAAACCGCAAAAATTGAATATTCTTCAAATCCATAAAACAAATAACCGCAAAAATTGTATATTCTTCAAATCGCTAAAACGAAGAACCGCAAAAATTAAATATTTTTCAAATCGATAAAACAAATAATCGAAAAAATTGACTATTCTTCAAATCGCTAAAACACATGACCGCAAAAATCGAATATTCTTCAAATCGCTAAAACAAATAACCGGAAAAATTGACTATTCTTCAAATCCATAAAACAAATAACCGAAAAAATTGAATATTCTTCAAATCGATAAAACAAATAACCACAAAAATTGAATATTCTTCAAATCCATAAAACAAATAACCGCAAAAATCGAATATTCAAATCGATAAATCAAATAACCGCAAAAATCGAATACTCATCAAATCAAATTTTCTCAATTACCTTCAACACTGTCCAATCACTCCAATTACACCAATTCCTCCAATAAATCGCTGCACTCCCATTAACGTATCCAATCGTGAGCTTACTCAAATCAATTCTACTTCTCATCGATCCGAATATCTCAAACCTCATTTACCGATCTAAATCGCAATTCATCCCTCGCGATTCGATCGTTAATTCTCCATTAAATTAATTACCCCTAATATCGAATTAATTCTCGGTATATCGGATTAATTACCGTTAATACTATTTCATTTCTCTTCGAAACAATTCACTTTCTTCTCTTTGAACGTTGTTGGCGATTATTTATCTTCTTTAACTCGATTTATTCTTCGCTATGTGCTGTTTTGTTTCTCAATCGCGTCTCCGACATCGATCGATTGTCATACATCAGCGGCTCTGCACGCGGAAATCATTTCGAAAGCAATGAAAGGCACTGTTTAGACGTTACGTGGACGCACAGGTAGTAATAGTGATAAAACAGTATGGCACTTCCGTCTGGGAAAGTAATTACAGCAAGGTTTGTTGCAGCTCGCGTGCACGATATTGCGGATCCTGTCATCCGTGATTTTCCACGCGATTGTGATACCGAGCTGTCCCCGATTCGATAATAGCTAACGTTGTCGGATAATTTCGACCTGAACTCGTCCGTCGTTGTTTTCCTGGGTTAATTAGTGGTTTTCGATCGATTTATCGATTAGTTCGATCGATAAGGATCGGTTTTGAAAAGGCGAAGAATGGGTGGATGAAAGATTGTAAAATAAAAGGGGTGGTTTTGTTAAAATTGTATTAAATTAGTGTGAACACGTTGAATTCTCGTGAAAATGTTGGAAATCACGGTAAATTCACGCGAAAACGTTTAAAATCATCGTGAATTCTTGAGAAAGTGTTCAATATCACGGTGAATTCTCACGAAAGCGTTGGAAATCACGGTGAATTCTCGCGAAAGAGGTTAAAATCACCGTGAATTCTTGCGAAAGCGTTCAAAATCACGGTGAATTCTCGCGAAAGCGTTCGAAATGCAGGGAATTCTTGCGAAAGCGTTCAAAATCACGATGAATTCTCGTAAATGCATTGGAAATTACGGTGAATTTTCACGAAAGCGTTGGAAATCACGGTGAATTCTCACGAAAGAGTTGGAAATCACGGTGAATTCTCGCGAAAACTTTGGAAATCATGGTGAATTCTCACGAAAGCGTTGGAAATCACGGTGAATTCTCGCGAAAGAGTTGGAAATCACAGTGAATACTCGCGAAAACGTTTAAAATCACAGAATTCTCGCGAAAGCTTTCTCGAAATTGTGTTAAATTTTCGCGAAAGCGTTGGAAATCACGGTAAATTCGCACGATATTGTTGGAAATCACTGTGAATTCTCGCGAAAGCTTTCTCAAAATCACGGTGAATTCTCGCGAAAACGTTGAAAGTCACGGTGAATTCTCGCGAAAGCGTTGAAAATCACAGTGAATTCTCACGAAAGCTTTCTCGAATTCATGGTGAATTCTCGCGAAAGCTTTCTCGAAATCACAGTAAATTCTCGCGAAAGTTTTCGATATCAAGGTGAATTCTCGTGAAAGCGTAGAAAGTCACGGTGAATTCTCGCGAAAGCGTTGAAAATCACGGTGAATTCTCACGAAAACATTCAAGAACTCGGTGAATTATCGTAAAAGCGTTCGAAGTGGCGGTGAATTCTTGCGAAAGCTTTCTTCGAATCACGGTGAATTTTTGCGACAATGTTTAAAATCACTGTGAATTCTCACGAAAGCTTTCTCGAAATCACGGCAAATTTTTGCGAAAGCTTTTTCAAAATTACGGTGAATTCTTACGAAAGCTTTCTCGAAATCGCGATGAATTCCCGCGAAAGCTTTCAAATCTCCAATTTCCATATCTTGTATCCCCGAATCGTAACACTGATCGGTTTATGTATTTATTTACTTATTTATTTATTTATATTGGATAGAAAGAAAATAAAGAAGCAGAAGAAGATCGAGAACTTCAAAGAAGTGAGTTAAAAAGTAACACTGTATTTCAATGTTCGTTATATAGAACTTATAATTTCAACATTCGTTTAAACTGTTCGCGTGATTATTCCATCGAAATTTTCCAATCTGACAGTTCGCTTAACAGCTACCAGTAAAACTAGAACGAAGGAGGGTGTTGTTACGCGATATACACGAAAATACTCTGAAACGAAAGGAAGAAAACTGACACAACATTCGTACCTCGTTACACACAAAGCGCTTGTCGTAGCTTCTCGATCGATGCCGGTGCTCGCGACGCTTTTTTCCTCTTTCCTTTTTCTCTTCTTTTCTCTTATTTTTAACGGTAAATCCCCTTAATCTTCTCGCTAGGGTTCGTTAAGTACAATGCTGCGATGATAACACGACTCGAGCATGCTATCGACACAATCGTTTATGATATTTGGTCCTGAACGAATGATAGAACCAGGTTCGGTTTAGTGTTGTTTGTTTTAGTGGTCGTACGATCCCGATTTCGATCTCGATTTCGAGCTTGAAAGCTTTGGATTTCTATCCCGATTTCGAGCTTGAAAGCGTTGGATTTCGGACCCGATTTCGAGATTGAAAATTTCAGATTTCGAGCTTGAAAATTTTGGGTTTCGATCACGATTTCGGAGTTGAAAGCTTCGGACTTCTATCCCGATTTCGAGCTTGAATGCTTCGGACTTCGATCCCGATTTTAAGATTGAAAGCTTCGAATTTCGATCCCGATTTCGAACCCGAAAATTTCAAATTTCAATCTCGAAAATTTCGAGCATGAAAATTTTGGACTTCCATTCAGATTATGAGCTTGAAAGCTTCAGACTACGATTCCGATTTCGAGATTGAAAGCTTCGGATTTCGAACCCGATTTCGAACTTGAAAGCTTCGGAATTCGATCCTGAAAATTTCAGATTTCGATACCGATTTTGAGCTTAAAAGCTTCGGACTTCGATCACCATTTCGAGATCGAAAGCTTCGGACTTCGATCCCCATTTCGAGATTGAAAGCTTCGGACTTCGAACTCGATTTCGATCCCGAAAATTTCAAATTTCGATCTCGAAAATTTCGAGCTTGAAAATTTCGGACTTCCATTCCGATTTGGAGCGTGAAAGCTTCAAACTTCGATTCCGATTTCGATCCCGAAAATTTCAAATTTCGATCTCGAAAATTTCGGACTTCCATTCCGATTTAGAGCTTGAAAGCTTCGGAATTCGATTCCAAAAATTTCAGATTTCGATCCCGAAAATTTCAAACTTGTAAATTTCAGATTTCAACCACGAAAATTTCGAGCTTTAAAGCGTCAGACTTCGATCCCGATTTTGAGCTTAAAAGCTTCGGACTTCGATCACCATTTCGAGATTGAAAGTTTTCGACTTCGATCCCGATTTCAATCGCGAAAATTCCAGATTTTGATCTCAATATCTATCCCGAAAATTTCAGATTTCGATCTCGAAAATTTCGAGCTTGAAAGTTTCAGATTTTGATCTCGAAAATTTCAGATTTCAAGCTTGAAAATTTCAGATTTCGAGCTTGAAAGTTTCAGATTTCGAACCCGGAAATTTCCGTTTTCGATCTCGATTTCAAGCTTGAAAAATTTCAGATTTCGATCCCGATTTCGAGCTTGAAAGTTTCAGATTTCGATCCCGGGACCCGGCACAGGAGATCTGCAATGGTATACCTAAGAATCTGCGCACTCTACGTTACACAGCTACACTTACACACCTCTACTCTACACTTCCTATGATATTTGCAATGATCGACCTTATGTATATCTGCTTTCCTACGCCGCGCGTGAAAATCGATGTACCACTTTGCCGACTGATACGCTGTCATTTAACGGTGCCACTATCGATCTAACTGTGAATGAATCGATTACAGACACGATTCCATAATCTAGAGGATACTTCTGCGATTATTTTCATCACGGAGTTATCTATAAAAATCATCTTAGTTGCATTGAAAAAAAAGAAAATCAAAACAAAATTCAGAACAGAGAGCGCGTTTGACATATTAACGAATGCAGTTGTCACTATCGATCTAACTGTCAATGACTCGATTATAATCACGATTCCATAATCTAGAGGATACTTTCGCGATTATTTTCATCATTGATTCATCTATGGAAATCATCTTAATTACGTAAAAAAAAAAAAAAAAGGACGAAATCAAAGTTCAGAAAAGACAACACGTTTGACATATTAACGAATGCAGTTGCCACTATCGATCTAACTGTCAATGAATCGATTATAATCACGATTCCATGATCTAGAGGATACTTTCGCGATTATTTTAATCACCGATTCATCTATGAAAATCATCTTAGTCGCCTTAAAGAAAAAAAAAATATCAAAACAAAGTTCTGAAGAGACAGCGCGTTTGACATATTAACGAATACAGTTGTCACTACCGATCTAACTGTCAATGAATCGATTATAATCACGATTCTATGATCTAGAGTATACTTTCGTGATTATTTTAATCACCGATTCATATATAGAAATTATCTTTATCACAATAAAAAAAAAAAAAAAAGGAAAAGATGAAAGCAAAGTTCAGAAAAGGCAGCGCGTTTGACATATTAACAGATGCAGTTGCCACTATCGATCTACCTGTCAATGAATCGGTTATAATCACTATTCCATGATCTAGAAGATATTATCACGATTATTTTCCTCACCGATTCATCTATGAAAATTATCTTAATCTCGTAGAAAAAAAATTCTGAAGAGACAGCGCGTTTCACAAGATAACGGATGCAGTTTGCAAGCTATGTGGAATTTTTTTTTCTTTTTTTTCTCTTTTTTTCTCTGTCAATGACACGATGATATCGTGATTATTGAATATTCATCGACTCTGTCGGCAAAGCTATACGGTATTACGCGTTGTAATGGCTTAATTTGCATTCTCAACTAGAGACTCTTGATGAAATTAATGCTGCTAATCCTTAATCCGCTTGCCGAGTCAAGGTATTATACGCTAGAGTTACGTTACGTGTCGTTTAAATTAATTGTTACACCGTTCAAATTAATCACCGGCTAAATTATCGGCTCTTCTTCGCAAGTAGCACATGCGATGAACAAACACGAGCTCCGGATGGATTCTATCCTCAAATTCTCAGTTCATTTGCGTCTCTGATCGAAGATTCTTACTCGTTCTCACGATGCACAGGTTAATAGAACTGAATCAAAAGAAATATGCGTGATACTTTTCGCGTTTAACACGTTCCGTGCCAAGCCATTCTTGTCTGACTTGTCGTTCAGGCCATTTGTTATTTAAACTAAAGATTGATATATCATCACACGACGTTTCACTGCATCATCGGTACACAAGTAGTTCTCCTGTTTAGAGTAGTTATTACATCGTGTACCACGAGTGGTACACGTGGCACTGCGATCAGTTCGATCATAAAACTCAGTCAGTTCGAAACTTTTCGATTAGTAAAAAACCTGCTGCGTTCGAATTTGTTAAAAAAACGAGAGAAATAGAATATTTAACGAAAAAAGGAGCAGGTAAATATACGGAGATAACATTTTTCGTTTCTCATTTGTTTCTGTCAGAAAACAAGCTTCTATTATTTACTTTCGTTAGATTATTCTTTCATCTTTCAATTTTTTCAATCGAGCTAGTTATTCGACTCTCATTTTTCAGACCTAATGATAGGTGATATGGAGATACACGACGGAGATAGTTCCAGTTCTATTTCCACTGAAAAAGAACTCTCATTTGGTACAAAACGCTGGCAGAGCGACGACGGCAAGAAAACGTTGCGTTTCTTGTTATAAACAAAACGTAAAAAAATTCGGTACTGAAGTAGCAAGACGAAAAACTATAAGAGTAATGACGTTTGCAGCGATTGCCCGAGAAATCCGTCTTTATGCCTTCCTTGCTTCAACAAAATCCACCGTTAAATGTAAACATTAATTATCGTATATATAACAATTAAATGAACTTATGTGTTTTGTTCTGTACTGCATTTTGCACGATGCCTCGTTCTTTTGGTAGAAATATATTTTACAGAATTACATTTGTCATGAAATGTATGTTTTCAGCGCATTAAATAAATGTGACTGCGTGCACCGGTGGTGCACGTGGCACGGAACGTGTTGAAGATGAAAAACACAATGAAAATATTTTTATAAGGCTCGATTAACCCTTTGCAGTCATATATCGAGTGTAACTCGACATTGAGAAATTGTTTCAAGAGATTTACACTCGAAAATTACAAAATATAACAAAATATAAATATAACTGTCATTTAATCGAATTTCTTTCTTTATTTATTTAAATGGCCCTATTTTTGTCGAAATAAATTCCAAATAATAAATTTAGAAACGATAAGGGCTACCAATAAATTTCAAATAATAAATTTAGAAACATTAAGGGCTACTAATAAATTTCAAATAATAAATTTAGAAACGTTAATGGCTACTAATAAATTTCAAATAATAAATTTAGAAACGTTGAGGGCTACTGGTGACAAAATTGAAATATAATTTTGACCGCAAAAGATTAACACTTTGACTATCACGTTGACCTGTCACGGTTTCTCCTATGACACCACGGCCGTCATTAATGACCTTTTGAACTTTTTACAATCGTAAAAATTAAAGGAAAAGTAACAATTAGTGAAATTTGCATGTAGAATTTTCTTTGAAATAAAAATTTTCTTCGAATTGCTAATTACAATTTTCTTTGAAATAAAAAATTACTCATTGAACAATTAAATATTAAAAATT
>NIJG01000230.1:75077-86112 GCA_002201625.1 Euglossa dilemma
CCTTCTAACATCGATTCGTTATTATTTTGCCATTATATGCTTTGAATAATAAAAATAATTCCGTGGCGTCCTGGGCGAAACATATGATTTCGGCGTGGCAGTCAAAGTGTTAAATGACGACTGAGAGTCTCTTCTCAAGTGCAAAGGGTTAAATATAAAGAATAATTTCTGTTCTTAGATTTCGGCGCTATGATTAGCAAAAGATGTATTTCCGACAGTTCCATGAATTTTATTTCTCGCATAGCAACCTTTAGAACTGCAAACTGTGGCCAAAAGCGTAAAATCCATTTATGACGAGAATTCTAAAAAAGTCGTTATCGGTTTTCCCTCCAAGTCCTCTCCTATCAGTTTTGCTCTTAGTTTCAACGTCGGACGACAAATTGCATTTGATGGGTCGATCGAGTTCCGAAAATTGTATATTCTAGAAGTAAGGGTAATATGAAAACGACACATTCGCATTTTCTGTGCCGTAAATAGAAAAATCTATTTAAAAGTTGATTTCTCTGGCAATAAAAATTCGACATTTCTTTTCACACCAAAAATCTACTTCGCTGCGGTAATATGTAGGTCGTTCTATTTTTTCATTACTTTTCCTATCTCTTCCCTTCATTTTTTTCGGTTTTAAACACAAGTTCAGATCGTTGACCTTAGAATCACGTATTAATTATTTATAGTTACTCGTTGCAACAATTCGTTTTATTATCTGAACAACAAATCATTTACACTGGCGTTGATATTTATGTTGACAGCTTCAGTTTATAATATTCTTATTATATGTGTCATGTCCCTTTTGTTTAAACTTTGGCGTCTATTTGTTGTCATTTACTGTTTCCCACACAGTAACAATGCATTACTATACAAGAGGAAACTGGACTATTATTATTAATCTAAATTTTTCAATTGTGCATAAAATAACAATGTCAACATACTTCCTGTCTTCAATTATATTAAACATATTGCTTTTTTACGTAATTTTGTATCTGTATAGAAATTAGTATGCAATTCGTGTATTTTCGTCTTTTAGTTAAATTGCAAAATAAAAAAGAGAAATACATTTATACAATAATTAATCTCTCACACTTATGTCATGATCTTTGATCATATATAATAGATCCATATGTGTCAACACAAATTTCAATGCTAGTGTGTCATTTCTTCTTTTTGTTAAATTATAAAAAATACATCTACACAATAATTAATCACACTTGTGTCATTATCTTTGTTCATCTATAACAGACCTTAAGTGTCAAGAAGAATTTCAATGCGAATGTATCATTTCTTCTTTTTGTTAAATTGCAAAAAATACATATACACAATAATTAATCAACTTGTGTCATTATCTTTGATCATAAATAATAGAACCTTACGTGTCAAGAAAAATTTCAATGCGAGTGTATCATTTCTTCTTTTTGTTAAATTGCAAAAAATACATCTACACAATAATTAATCTCTCACACTTATGTCGTTATCTTTGATCATATATAACACAATCTTAAGTGTCAAAAAAAATTTCAATGCGAGTGTATAATTTCTTATTAATTCTCAACTCTCGTTAATCGCTATGATTTCGATAAACAAATTCATCCCAACGAAATAATAAATAAAGAATCTCGATATTGCAAATCACCTTGGAGAAGCGAGACACATCCTGAAACCTTGAGACTATATTCGCGTTATTTGGGAGTTTTCAATCTCGTCTGTTCCTAAGCAACGGTAGAATAAACGAAATCTGTAAAGGCCTTTGTAGCAGCCAAATAAAATTACACACATAGCCAACTTAATCTGAGCTCCTCATAGCGAGGAGCGACAGGCAGACACGTTTCTCCGCTTAACTTGATGCTTCCACTACGATCCCCTTCACAACCACACGCTTACGTTTACAAGCTAGTGCTTTTTAACCCACGTATGTGTTGTAATATGGTACAGATAAGCCAAGCCTTTCCGTATCCCTGCTAATGCCTCTACTTTGTTCGCATCGTGATTACAGGGATCAAGATTAACGCAAATCGCCCGACTATAATCTGTCTAATACTCTTTTAGACTCATTGGCTTGACATCCGAATTCATTCACTTCTAATTCTATTTTTCAGATTTTGCGATCAAGATTAAGAATTTCAGAATTCGTGGAATATTGAATTATAGCTCAAAAATTCGAATTACAATTATAGAATTCAAGATTATAGCAAAGTAATTCGACTATGATCTGTCTAATACTCATTTAGACTCATTGGCCTGACATCCGAATTCATTCACTTCTAATTCTATTTTTCAGATTTTGCGATCAAGATTAAGAATTTCAGAATTCGTGGAATATTGAATTATAACTCTAAAATTCGAATTATAATTCTAGAATTCATGATTATAGCAAAATAATCTGACTATGATGTGTCTAATAGTCTTTTAGATTCATTGGCTTGACATCCGAATTCATTCACATCTAATTCTATTTTTCAGATTTTGCCATCAAGATTAAGAATTTCAGCATTCGTGGAATATTGAATTATAATTCTAAAATTCGAATTATAATTCTAGAATTCATGATTATAGCAAAATAATCTGACTATGATGTGTCTAATAGTCTTTTAGATTCATTGGCTTGACATCCGAATTCATTCACATCTAATTCTATTTTTCAGATTTTGCCATCAAGATTAAGAATTTCAGCATTCGTGGAATATTGAATTATAATTCTAAAATTCGAATTATAATTCTAGAATTCATGATTATAGCAAAATAATCTGACTATGATGTGTCTAATAGTCTTTTAGATTCATTGGCTTGACATCCGAATTCATTCACATCTAATTCTATTTTTCAGATTTTGCCATCAAGATTAAGAATTTCAGCATTCGTGGAATATTGAATTATAATTCTAAAATTCGAATTATAATTCTAGAATTCATGATTATAGCAAAATAATCTGACTATGATGTGTCTAATAGTCTTTTAGATTCATTGGCTTGACATCCGAATTCATTCACATCTAATTCTATTTTTCAGATTTTGCCATCAAGATTAAGAATTTCAGCATTCGTGGAATATTGAATTATAATTCTAAAATTCGAATTATAATTCTAGAATTCATGATTATAGCAAAATAATCTGACTATGATGTGTCTAATAGTCTTTTAGATTCATTGGCTTGACATCCGAATTCATTCACATCTAATTCTATTTTTCAGATTTTGCCATCAAGATTAAGAATTTCAGCATTCGTGGAATATTGAATTATAATTCTAAAATTCGAATTATAATTCTAGAATTCATGATTATAGCAAAATAATCTGACTATGATGTGTCTAATAGTCTTTTAGATTCATTGGCTTGACATCCGAATTCATTCACATCTAATTCTATTTTTCAGATTTTGCCATCAAGATTAAGAATTTCAGCATTCGTGGAATATTGAATTATAATTCTAAAATTCGAATTATAATTCTAGAATTCATGATTATAGCAAAATAATCTGACTATGATGTGTCTAATAGTCTTTTAGATTCATTGGCTTGACATCCGAATTCATTCACATCTAATTCTATTTTTCAGATTTTGCCATCAAGATTAAGAATTTCAGCATTCGTGGAATATTGAATTATAATTCTAAAATTCGAATTATAATTCTAGAATTCATGATTATAGCAAAATAATCTGACTATGATGTGTCTAATAGTCTTTTAGATTCATTGGCTTGACATCCGAATTCATTCACATCTAATTCTATTTTTCAGATTTTGCCATCAAGATTAAGAATTTCAGCATTCGTGGAATATTGAATTATAATTCTAAAATTCGAATTATAATTCTAGAATTCATGATTATAGCAAAATAATCTGACTATGATGTGTCTAATAGTCTTTTAGATTCATTGGCTTGACATCCGAATTCATTCACATCTAATTCTATTTTTCAGATTTTGCCATCAAGATTAAGAATTTCAGCATTCGTGGAATATTGAATTATAATTCTAAAATTCGAATTATAATTCTAGAATTCATGATTATAGCAAAATAATCTGACTATGATGTGTCTAATAGTCTTTTAGATTCATTGGCTTGACATCCGAATTCATTCACATCTAATTCTATTTTTCAGATTTTGCCATCAAGATTAAGAATTTCAGCATTCGTGGAATATTGAATTATAATTCTAAAATTCGAATTATAATTCTAGAATTCATGATTATAGCAAAATAATCTGACTATGATGTGTCTAATAGTCTTTTAGATTCATTGGCTTGACATCCGAATTCATTCACATCTAATTCTATTTTTCAGATTTTGCCATCAAGATTAAGAATTTCAGCATTCGTGGAATATTGAATTATAATTCTAAAATTCGAATTATAATTCTAGAATTCATGATTATAGCAAAATAATCTGACTATGATGTGTCTAATAGTCTTTTAGATTCATTGGCTTGACATCCGAATTCATTCACATCTAATTCTATTTTTCAGATTTTGCCATCAAGATTAAGAATTTCAGCATTCGTGGAATATTGAATTATAATTCTAAAATTCGAATTATAATTCTAGAATTCATGATTATAGCAAAATAATCTGACTATGATGTGTCTAATAGTCTTTTAGATTCATTGGCTTGACATCCGAATTCATTCACATCTAATTCTATTTTTCAGATTTTGCCATCAAGATTAAGAATTTCAGCATTCGTGGAATATTGAATTATAATTCTAAAATTCGAATTATAATTCTAGAATTCATGATTATAGCAAAATAATCTGACTATGATGTGTCTAATAGTCTTTTNTTAAATTGTATACTTAATACTTAATTATACTTAGTATTGAGTACCTAGAAATTGACTTTATTTCTAAGCCAGCTAAATAGCTTTCGGTAAAATTCCAATATCGTTGACCAATTTTATCAAAGTTCGCAAACGTTGGAACGTTAGTATACACTTCACTGAGAAATTTTCCAACGATTTATCAAACGTAATTTACCGTATATCCGAAAGGGATGGGATAAAGGACGCCTTTAGAGGAAAAAATAAAAATGCCACTGAAGTTTCAGAGACAAAAATGACGAAAGTTCAGAAACGAAATACGAAAAGTCATGGAGTAAGTAAAAGTCCGAAAAGTTGGGGAAATGGAACAAAAATCCGTAGTAAGGTGCCACGGAGGAAAAGTTTCAACGTATCCTTTCAGCGGAGAAATTTGAGAATACTCTTTTTCGTGTTTCGAAAGTAACGACCCGTGTCGAAAGGGATTTAATATTTATACATTCAAAGATAAATAACTTACAGTCAAAGTACAGTTTCTTTGAAACATTTGAAACATTTATATTAATTATTTTACACTAACGTTTATACTATCTTCAATAATAAATCTTTACATTATTCTTTATTAAATTGTTATAAATTATAAATAAATTATTATTCTCTTGTGATACAAATTTTTTAATTTTTGACAATGGAAACCTAAACTTTCTACTAAAATAAAAATTTGGAGAACAATAAGTAGAAATAAAAAGAAATAATCATAAAATGACACCCAAGAAATTTATTTAGAATACAAGTCAAAATATTTAAATATTTAGTTCATTTTTTCTATTTAATTTTATTTAGTATTGACAATGATTTTCAAACTTGTGTTATATGAGAATAATAATTATAATTCTTTAAGTATATGTTACAACAAATTTCTAATTATGTATATTGGTGATAATTTAAAAAAATGGATTTTAGAGGCTGAATTTTTTGTTTTTCCATGAAATAGTCATCGATTTTAATGTCTTTTGCAGAAATGAAATTTACTTGATATTCGTGCATTTATTTCTGAATCGGATTTTATACCAATCTGTGTTGCACCACCTATGCATGAACAAGTTTGTAACATTTACTCGCGTTTGGTGGTGACATTTGAAATTTATTTTAAATAGGTTAGTTGGAAAGTAACAGTAAATTTCTTTTTTTACTTTTTTCTTTCCGTTGTATGTGTGATATTCGGGAAAATAAAGTTTCTCTTTTAATTGTGAAAAAATATTAAATATTATTCACACGTTTTTATGATATTATATATTACATAACAAATGTTTTAATTATCTTGATAATTGCTGTTTTCAATATTTAAATGTTTGTTTTTAATGTTTCCTATAATTAAAACCATATTTTTAATAAACGACTCATATTTCACTTCATATTTAAAAACAATGAAAAATTAGCAAGGGAATTTTGTTAAACTATATTTCTAAATCGTTATTGGAAATTTACGTTAACGAATTAAAATTGTTGTTAATTAACTTCCTTATTGGAAATTTACATTAACGATTTAAAGTTGTAATTATTAAATATCCTTATTGGAAATTTACCTTAAAGAATTAAAATTGTTATTAATAAATTCCTTTACTAGAAATTTATTTGAACGAATTAAAGTTATTATTCATTAACTTCCTTAATAAAAATTTACCTTAACGAATTAAAATTGTTATTAATAAATTCCTTTACTAAAAATTTACTTGAACGAATTAAAGTTATTATTCATAAACTTCCTTCATGAAAATTTACCTTAACGAATTAAAATTGTTATCACTAAACTTCCATAATTTACCTTAATGAATAAAAATTGTTATTAATAAATGTCCTTACTAGAAATTTACCATGACGAATAAAAATTCTTATTAACAAACTTCCTCGTTAGAAATTAACCATAACGAATAAAAATTACAAATTATTACCATTAAAATTATTAACAATGCAATAGCCCATTATTCAACAATAAACGTAATTTTAAATTATTTTTCCTCCTCTTTTTATTTTCTACTTTACATAAAACCGATTTAACACTCCGTTTTAGCTTATAATTCTATCATTCAACGTTTGAAACGTTAATTTTTGATAACACCAGAGCTAAAAAATTTTTTCCAGAGATAGTGCTCGCAGGTAGCATTTGATTTTTATAGCGTTAAGTAACACGGTGACTTTCTATTTGCGTACGAAGTCGTGGACGTGCAACGCTGCGCGAAGAGGAAGTAACCTGCCGGAAATAGCGCTGACAGAAGCTGCAGATCGAGATAAATCGTGCTAATGAATTCCACATTGAAATAGCTTCGTCCGATCAAGCGGAATTATCGAGCGACCTACATTTTACTCTTGTTATGGAAGATTCACAGATGCTAAACGTCTATGGCTTGGTTTTTACACAGAGTAAAACGGGCACAATGTGTGTCAACCGTGAAAGCTGTTGATTAACGACACGAGCGTTCGTCTGGCTGCGTTCAAATATTTATTTAAATTACTCTCAAATATTACGTCAAAACAGCTAGAAACGAAGCATGCAAATGTTTAACAATGTGTACTTTAAATAATCTCTTTCGAATACAATTTTTCGAGCAGCCATTCCGACGATTATGAATTCGTTGCGAATATCATTCACGAGTAGAGATATGACTATCGATAATATCGAGACGTTATATCGCGTGTGATATTTTAATATCCAGTGATATATGACAGGTGATATTGGTATTTTAATGTACAACGAGAGATTAAGTGAACTGACTCTATAATTTTCAGTGTTTTTGGAAATAGGATAATATTATTATCATTTATGCGAAATAATTAATGAAATGTGTTAATTATTTCGTATGGTGGGAAGAATAGAGCGTTTCAAAAATATAGCACCATATAAAATGACAGCGATTTCTATAATTTCGGTATTTTTGGAAACCAATAGAGTATTATTATCATTAACACACGATAATTAAATAAAAGTGTTAATTATTTTATATAGCAGGAAAAATAGAGGGTTTCAAAAATATAGCGTCAGATTAAATGGGAACAACCTCCATAATTTTCGATATTTTTGGAAATTAGTATAATATTATTATCATTATCGTGAAATTAGTAAGGGAAAGTGTTAATTATTTCATATAGCAGGAAAAATAGAGCGTTGGAAAAATATAGCACCAAATGAAATGAGAGCAACCTCTATAATTTTCGGTATTTTTGGAAACTAGTATAATGTTATTATTATTAACACAATAATTAAATAAAAGTGTTGAAGACTTCATATGGTGCGAAGAATAGAGCATTTCTAAAATATAGTGCCAAATGAAATGAGAGCAACCTCTATAATTTTCGGTATTTTTGGGAACTAATATAATATCATTATCATTAAAACAAAATAATTAAAGAAGAATGTTAATTATTTCATATGGTGGGAAGAATAGAGCATTTCAAAAATATAGCGCCAGATAAAGTGACAGTAACCTCTATAATTTTCGGTATGTTTTGAAATTAATATAGTGTTATTATCATTAACGCCCTGTAATTACACAAAAACGTAAATAATTTCGTGAAGAATAGAGCGTTTCAAAAATCAGACAAAATCAACAAAAAAATTAACCTACTTACAAAAACAATTCAGATAAACAATTAAACTACTCGTAGAAAATACTATACACACGAATCAAATCCGAGTGCAACTTCTGATCCTTAAACAACAAATTCCACAACCAGCCATCTGCAAAACCGTTTAAAAACGCTCTTAAGATTTAATTTCGCCATCTCGCGGGAGCTGTTACATCGACTATATACCCGGAACTATCAACCATTCGAATTCCATTACCAGGACGTGCATTAACAGCCCGATGTGTTATACATAACCTGAAATCGGATTACCAGTCTCGCGCCTCTCGTTCGTAGGTAACCTATAAAATAAGCAGAAAGTACGAGGCGCGGATCGAAATTTCGCAGCGGAGGCACACATTGTCAGGTGTCAAGGTGTCGGTGTTGCTATAGCAGTTCGCCTAATTGTGCCGGTAGGTCGGCGACCCGGGTGTATAAGTCCGCGTGCACGAATCAGATTAGATGGTAAGCACCTGACGGGATGGTGCGGTGGTGGGCCGAGATTGTAGGGAATTCAGGTAGGAAAGGCTGGCGAACTCGCAGACCGTGAGCTTCGGGAGCCTTAGCCTCGTTATGTATGTATGTATAATCCGTGTTACGCTATTTGCCTTGGTAATCCCGCCGGTCGATATTCACCATTTTTCTTTCCGCTGAATGAATAAACTCGCATTATTCCACTGAGCTCTGCCATTCACGGTTGTATACATAATCGAAGCTGGAGGAGGCTACCTTTGACAGAAGACAAGTGGTTTCCGTTCGATTCCGATTAATCGTCTTGGTACCTCTTTCGACTTCACATCGCTGTCTTCTGCTTTAATTTTGGTTCCGTGATTTTGAGGATCGAGATTTCGAGGTTGGAGGACTTTGTTTCGTCTGTGGAAGAGTGGACGGATTTCTTTGTGATTTTCAGGGCACTTTGAGAGATTTTTCCGTGGTGTTTGACGCGATGAGAATTTTGGAGTGTTATGTGGTATTGGACGTTTTATAGCACGTGTAACATAACTTCGTGATGATTGTTGAGGGAACGAAGGACGAAGGAGCAAAGCCCAGGTCAATTGGTAAACAAAAAGAGCCTGGGCGATGCGTCAGGCCTTCAATATGACAATATTTGTTATAGAGTTGTCTTAAAGTTGATTTAGAGTTGATTTAGTTTTAGTGTTGAGTCGAGTTAGAGTTAACCATTTTTAGAATTGTCTTACAGTTGGTTTAGTGTTGGTTAGTGTTGAAATAGAGTTGGTTACGAGTCAGTACTAGTTTGAGTTGTCATAGAGTTGTTTTATTGTTGATTTAGTTCTAGTGTTGAGTCGAGTTAGAGTTAGCCATTTTTAGAGCTGTCTTAGAGGTGGTATAGGGCTAGTTACAATTGAACTAGAGTTGGTTTCGAGTCAATGCTGGTTAGAGTTGTTTTAGAAATGTTTTAGAGTTGTTTTAGAGTTGGTTTAGTTCTTGTGCTGGGTCGAGTTAGAGTTAGCCATTTTTAGAGCTGTCTTAGAGGTGGTGTAAGGCTAGTTAGAGTTGAAGTAGAGTACATTTTGAATTCCAACTGGTTTGAGTTGGTGTAGAGTTATTTTAGAGTTGATCTAGAGTTGGTTTAGTTCTAGTGTTGAGTCGAGTTAGAGTCAACCATTATTAGAGCTGTCATAGAGGTGGTATAGGGCTAGTTAGAGTTGAACTAGAGTTGGTTTTAAATTATAACTGATTAGAGTTGTTATAGATTTGTTTTAAAGTTCGTCTAGTTCTAGTGTTCACTCGAATTATAGTCGAGTAAGAATTAGCCTTTTCTAGAGTTGTCTTATAGTTGATATAGTGTTGATTAAAGTCAAAATAGAGCTGGTTTAGAGTTCAGTACTGGTTACAGTTGTCTTAGAGTTGGTTTAGTTCTAGTGTTGAGCCGTGTTACAATCAAGTTAGTCAGTGTAGGTTCAGAGTTGATCTAGAGTTGAACTAGAGTCAGAATTGAGCGTATTTTAGTGTTGAGTTAATTATAGAGTTGTAGTTTAGAGCAAAGTTTATTTCGAATCTCTATCATCTTCAACACATTTGTATCATTAACTTATTTTACTAGTAAAACCATCATCTCATCCAATATCTATCTCTACAATATAATTGATATAATAAAATTTATATACCGTATTATCTCGAATATAATTGCAAGATATTCTCATATATTATACACTTCCTTTACATCGAACAATCTTAAATTCTGTCCCAGAACTGAAGTAATAATTTTCATCACTTTGGCCACTGTCGATGTATCACTTTCGCAAGTTCTAGAAGAAATATTCAACGGCAGCCGATCGTTTAAACTTCTTTATTGCAGATATAAATTATGGAACAATTTCGATATAAAGGGTCATACACAAAGTTTCGCAAGTACGATTTTTTGCGACGCGGAACGAGCTCGCAGAAAGCGTAATAAACCAGCAGTGAAACTTCAGTTGGTTAACTCTACCATTATACCATGTAATATCATCAAGCAGTAAATGCAAATTACAAAGTTGTACCGTAATGAATCATTAATTAATCGATAAAGTATCAGATTATATACCATACAGATTTTTGTGAAAATAACGCATGAAAAATGATGAATCTATAAATATATAATAATAATATAAATATATTTACAAATATATATAATAGATAATTATTATATATTATTATATAATATAATA
>NIJG01000231.1:6534-24263 GCA_002201625.1 Euglossa dilemma
TGAAATATAATAATTTTAAATATAATATAAACTAATTTTTGTTGTAAATAAATAATATAAATAATTATAGGACATCCCGTAGACAATGAATGAAGATAATACCTTAACATAGCAGGACACAAAATGAATAAAATAACAATTTAACATTCCGATATGTATCGTCAATACACTTTTCGCAAATCCTTGCACACTCGTCGCGCAATTTTTTGCATTCTAAACCGAATCGTAACAGCGACATAATATTGAGACTCATCATAGGGGTGCCCGGGTACCCCAGACACACAACGCTGACAATTTCGTCTATTGACATAAGAGTTAAATAGGCCAACCGGTACAGGACAAATATATAGAATATACGAAAACGTTAACCCGTCGAATTAATTCCTATTTCGCAAAAACAACTGGAAATCTGCTGGATCGGGTTCAAGAACAGCCCCGCGATCAAACACGAGGGCCACGCCGGAAGATAGATCAATCACTTAGCATAATTTCACAAGAACGTTCATTACTACCAACGAATAATCCGCCGCGCTGCCTCCTCCACATAAATCTCGCCGACTGTCACTGCCAATTCTTTCCCAAACGCTTCGCCCACTCCCGTAATCGATTGTATCCACCATTCCACCCTACCCTCGACCCTGAACTTCCAAGCCAACTTGCTTATTTCACGAGACTCCTAAGAGAAGAAACAAACTTGTCGTTCGCTGTTCTCGCAACCCCCGGGACCAGCCCGCGAGAATAGCCAAATTTGCGCGAATCGCGCGAAAGAAGCGCAGTCGAGCCATTCAGTTTCTGCAATTTTTCATCCTGCAACTCTTCTTGTCACCCTTCTTCCGTCCTCTCCTCCATCCTCGTCCTTCTAAGACCCCGTATGAATCCGACTGTGTCATTACGCAGCTCTAGCCCGCTGTCTGTCGTCTTCTACCCTCTCGCGCGTCTTCATCCCTTCTACGAGCAAGCTGTTCCTCCTCCGACAATCCCTAATCCGTGCAAGATGTTGCTGCTCTCCCTCGCTACCCCTTCTCCGATGAGATTCCAGGCGCGGAGAAGCTAATCCTCGTTCGAGGAAACGAGAGGGAAGTAATTACCAACCTCTGAAATAATTATCCTGCCGCACCCCTCACGTTCTCGTTCCTCGGGCCTGCTTCATTCTTTCGTTCCCGTCATCAGCTTTGGTTTGTTCGCTACTTTTCCCGCCGAGTCTTCGAGCTCTGCTTTCGGCTGAGAGACGAAGCGAATCGCGCAGTTGTTGATAATTATTCGATCGTCGAAGAATTTTCGACGCGAGAGGTTTTGGATCCATGTCGAGACGAGGAAAAGGGTGAATCAGAGAGCGATGAGGAATAGAAGGTTGATCAGAGATTAGGTTGGATTGAGGATAAGGGTTGGTGATAAGGGAATGAATCGTGTAAAATTTTACAAGTCGCATTTGCAGGTCAAATTTGAGACTCGTCTAAGCTTTCGGTGGTAAATGAAGCATTACCGTCTATAAATATTTGACCACCTTCAGTTTATCGAAAGTATACAAAATATATTTAAAATGAAGCGTTCCAATGTAACTTTTATTACAGTATTTCTTTCACACACTCGTATGATGGTAATAATTAATAACGCAGACAACATTCAACGTCAATAATTGCGAATTAATGGGAATTAAAGAAAGTCGAACGAAAATTGGTCGAGCACCTATGTTAGGTGGTTTCATGTATCTCTATGTTCTATCTGTTCACTTTTGGGGACTTTGGTAATCAATGATACTCTTCTGTACACATTCTGAAGATTCTTCTACATTTCTAAAGTGTTTTGCATTTGTTAGAGATAAATATAAAGCTAAAACTTTTTCCCTAGATTAATTCGAATTTAGCAGTGCATTCAGTAACAATTATGGCGAGAGGGAAAGAATTAACGATAGAAAAGCGTTCTTTTCTATTAAGTTTATGGAAAGAAGGATATTCAAGCTTGTATATAGAATATCTAATGTCTACTTAGTCTAAGCTAAGAGATCGGATATCTGTTGACTTATCGGAGTTCGTGTAATACATAATTTTGGAGAATTATAAATATCATATATATATTAATTGAATCAATAAATAAAATGATAATATAATAACGAATAATTCAGAACACGAATATATTAATCAATAATACGGAATGAACTTCGAAGTACTCTCGTAAAAATTTACAAATTTGTATATTAATTATAGCGTTTAAAAGTAGAGATCTATAAATATAGATTTTTACAGAATTTTGTATTTTCCAGATATTATTCGATAGCTTGAATTTCTGTTTCATTTATCTTGTTAACAATCGAATTAAAAATGCATTCGCCGAACGTTAATTTGTTAAAGCAATCATTTCCGAAATGATTAGTTAGCGTGCATGGTATTACGATCAATATTTGCAAAATAGAGTTTCTCGGATGTCGATATCGTAATACTACATAAATTTGCGATATAAGTAGGTCACGCAATTAAACATATTAATTGGATATGTATTACTGTCGCATAAATTTACATTTCGACCACAAAAGTCGGCTCATAATTTCAAACGTACACGGAATACTCGATACGTAAGATTCTCTCGTTTATTTGCAAGGATTAATCAAATTCGCGGATAAAAATTCGCGGAAAACGTTTTTCGATTAATAGCGTTGCATGTTTCATAACGTTTCATAGCTTTTTAGTACGATTTTTTGAGGAACATATTTAATTAAAAATAATTTAACGAAANTGTCCTCTGTAATTTATTATATATTCTACATATACATCATATACCTTATTAACTACTTGACATAATTTTACGAAAATTATTCTATGCTACATCGAAATATTTTTGTATCAACTCCACATAACTTTACAAAAAAAATCACACTAATCGTTTAAAATTAAACCTACCACGATGTGTCAAACGACCGGTAGACAGAGGAATAAATCAGGAAATATTAAAAAAAGGAAAATGGAACACGAGAAGATATTGAAAAATCGATTATACTCGCATTAAAAGGAAAATCTCAAAGACGAGTGTCAAAAGCGACAGAGTCGAATGTAAAAATTAAAAAAATTACTGATTGGACTCAGAGGGGTTTAGTGTTAAAAGTATATGCGTAACACGCGGACGCCACGTTTGATTAATTTTTAAACGCAAATGAGACAATGCAGCAGGGGTAATGCGTTTGAGTTAAACCGGTTCAATAGTTCGTTAAGATTAATTACAATGGCAGTCGATCATATGTAAATTCGGGGGAAAAAATGTTCAGCAAAGTGAAAAGATAACGGTATAATAACGGTAGAATTCCCGCGATAATGGCGGGTTATTAAAACCGGCGAAACGTGACAATAACGTCGCGGAAAGTTGAACGACAATAGGACCGCAAAGCAGAGCAATAATTCTTTTGTTGATATTCCAATTTTCACCGCATTGGTTAGCGTGCTGTTCCATTTTCTTTGTGGATTTTAATAAAATGTCGCCGCCCGGGGGTAAACTGTATTTGATTTTTTTTCCCCATTTCTTTTTCGCGCTCCCGCGTGCAGTAATCGAATCGATCAACAGTGCACCACTACCAGCTGCAAATACTAACGCGATTATTGGGAAATAATTGAGGAACTTAATTGATTTTCGTACGGAACGATTGCGACGAAATACGTAACGAGGGGTTAAAATGGAGAAAAGATAACGACGAAACGATTGTTTCACTGTGGACGTTCTCCATCCTGTAAATGTAATTTTTACCGAGCAATTGCCACGATAATTACGCGTGTTTTCATAATAGAAGTTGTTGATTTATCGAGTGGAATAATTGGGAAGTAAATAGCGAGGCAAAACCTTCTAAATTTTTGTTAACGCTAAACCTACCAAAGTTTGTTTCCCAAACTTTATTTTTAAATTTCGCGTTCAATTCTTTAAACAATGAAAATTAATGGAAATCTTTATTCGATTAATTGTATCTATCTTTTATTTCTCCGCTTCTTTTTCCTCTTGCTCAGAATATTTGAAATCAAAATAATGACACGAAAATTGCGTCGCGATTGGAATTATCCTCGCACGATCACTTTTTCGCCTCTATTTTCTTCCTTTTCAAAGGACTAGCAGGATGCATCCGCGATGTGAAGGATGAAAGGATACACGAAAAGACGTGCAGTCGTCAAGAAGCTGTATTTCGTATTCGAGTGTCGTCTCATCCAAACGATACGTGTGTCTAGCACTGACGTATGTACGTGTTTAACAGCCTTCAAGTGGCTGTTCGACTTCTTATATTTATTTGTTAAAACCTGTTAATTTATGAAAATTATCTTTATTTTGAACGAAATATAATGTTCGAATATCCACGTATCAATATTAACATTTCCAAGAATTTTAATAGTGGAACCACCAATCTAATCAAAAGAACTGTTATCAGAAAGTTCCTCTTTGCAATTACTAGAAACACATATCTACTTTTGAAAAAAAATTAATCGTCAATTTGTATTGAGATAGTAGACTTATCTTCATTGTGCCAATATGTTATTAAATTACTATTATCTATGCACGCTATGTTTAGGTATTTATTAAAGATCAGTAATTCTAGTAATAAAGATTCCTATAGCATTATTACAAGTTACCGAGATTAGTATCTTCACTAAAATAAATTTCCATCAAATTGATCAAGTTTGTTTACACACAAATATTTTAATATTCAATTATAAAGATTCCAGCTTGAAATATTCTGTAATAACTAATATTTTCTAAAATAATCTCGCTGGGGGTTTACAATATAAAACCATGAAAATTCACGACACACAGCATTTCGGAAAGCTGTAATTCATTCTAACATCAATTATAGATATCATACACAAAACTATTTCAATTTCAACCATCGTTGAACCACTGCATCGAAACAATTCAGAAGATCCCAAAAACTTACACAACAATCATCTTCATCGCGATAATCCGCAACACCGAGAAAACAAGAAAATACGAAAAACATGAAATACCTTAAAAACTATAAACATTCACGAAACCCAAGCTCACAACGAAACACGACACAATCCACACGCGTGATCGCGCACACACACGCCCCCTCGCCATAGCCGTTGCGAAGTTAATCAAAACTCTGTGGAAAGATTTAATGGCAAGGCAGCGAACTCGCAATTTGCTCCATTTAACATGAGCGACAGCCGTTTCGCGGGTATCAACGTCGAGAGCAGGTCAAAGCAAAACGATCGCGTTTAACGGTGAAAAGCCGTTTTCGAAAGGTGAATAAAGGATGCTGCGCGCGCGCGTGCCAGCCCGGAAATTCCGTATTCGACGAGGTTGCCGCGATAAAGTCATAAGGGTGTAGGGACACGAATATAACTGTTTATATGCATATGCCTCAGCCCGGCTTTCTCGTTACGTAAGCATATTGCGTAGCTGCGCGGCCCTTCGGGTAAAAAGGAGGCCGAGAGGAGGGCCGAAACGGCTGCTTAAAATGAAGTAGTTTCCCTTGGGGAGGAGGAGAGAAGTATCGTCTTCGTGGAGAAGAAAAAAGAAGGCTGAGAGAACAGAGGGCTGGGCTGACCCTGCCCGATCGCCTCCACGATCAACCTTTTATAACTCGATGGCAGAATTCCTCGATTTTCGCGAGACTCGAGGGTGAGTTTCGGATATACTGGCCCACGAAAGTATTACGACGCTTAAATTTCGCGTGTAACGAATGAAATATTGTTTTTATCGCGGTGGATGTGGGCAGGAAGAAATTCGAAGATCGTAACAGCGAAGTTGGGAAATAATTGTATTCTATTATTCTTAACGAAGAAATGAATATTCCAGGATTTTAGCAACTTTGTAACTCGTCGTTCCGTTAATCGATGCTTCGATTTGTATCTGCTTGTAACGCGATGAATCGTTTTTCCTTCCACGCTCTTCCGGCGTCTTGCATCGAGTTAACTCTTCGGGATTAGGTGGGTTATAAACTCTTTCACCTTTTGCTGTGCTTTTTATAAGCGATGGGATATATTTTAACGCGCCTGGAAAAGTTGAAGTTACTCAGTTTGATGTTTTATTTAAAGTTTTTCAATCAGTCCACAATGCTATAAACCAACGGTAAATGTGCAAATAAGAAGGAAACGTAAATTTATACCATTTATGTGTGCGTACTGTATGTAGGACTGCTTTTCTCTATTTGAGTAATATTTCCATTTTTTTATGTTAAGAAAGTAACTATTGTTTTGTGTAACGTGGGTTTCTATTCGCTTTAATAATTGTGTTCCTCAAAGAGTTAACATGTAACACACATACAAGTAATCTTTATTCTTTTTATATTATAGTAGGTTGCGGAAAAATACTGGATTTCTTTTTCCTTACCCTTATATATTTTGTATGCTGTAATTACAGTATGAATATATATATATGTTCATTTCCAAATTAAATCGATTTCGCATAAATATTGGTGACACGCGTCAAGTGGTATTTACCCTAATATTATAAATAAATAATTTTATTTCAATTACTAATAAAGAATATATTTCTCATATATAGATTGTACGTAATAGAGAAAACTCAGGCAGTGAAGTATAAATAACTAATAGTATACAGGTAACTTTAAGTAATTTTTAAATTTTGTAGCAGTTAGAGAAACACGGTTTTATTTGTTTGTAATATCAACGATTTCTCTATCAAACATATCGATATCCATATAAGAAAAGAAGATAATTATAACATTTTGATATCTGTATGATTTAGTCTGTCTAAGTGTTTATTCACCACTTACTAGTAAAGTAAATAGTATTACAAGCAATAGTAAGGAAATCATTTCTTCTATAAATTTTAAATAATTTTTAATTTCTATAATTATTATTATATATCCAGCATATATCTGTATAAAATCGAGAAACGACCATAATATGTACGAGAAATATTCATCGGAAATAGACAAAATAAAATTAATTAATTTAATCTCGCTAAATCTTTTTTTCTTCCAAGATAGTTACAAAAAAGGAAAAATGTTCTTCGCGTGTTTGAAATATAAACGATATTTCCAGGATAAATCGATAGGAATACCAAAAACACGAGTAACATTTATAATACAATTTGCTTCACCCGAGGCTTCAACCATCGCAACCAGATTACAAGAAAGTTTTCAATAAGGTCCCCATGCTGAAAGAGACATAGCAGTGAAAACTTATCGTCATATAGAGCCAATAAAACCCCAACGACGTATCCTTCGAAACCACGCGTCTCCGAACCACCCCTAAGTAACTCGCGCGACCCCATACGTCTTAAACCGACGAGTACGAAATTCCAAGGTACTCGGAAAGTAGCGAACAACGGAACATAAATATTTATATCCCTTTTTCCGCCTGGCGTACGTTCACCCCTTTCGCGGCGCCGGTCCACCCCCGACAGGACCTGTCCTACGTGAAATAACCTAATGAAACTTTTTAATGTACCCACACCAACTTGCCACGTGCGTGCATTTCCGTCTTCGGGAGGCTTCGCGAGGAAGGGGTGAACAAAGGGGGTTGATGTCGCTCCAAGGCGTTCGAACTTTTCCATATTGTATCGGTGTTCATCGACGTATCCTGCGTGCAACGATATGAGCGGAAAGGGGTGGAGCCGAAAAGGGTAGAGTGTGTAACTCATGGGGTTGGATTAATTTGGCGAGTTAAGGGTGGATGAAGGATGGTGAGGGTGGAACACGGTATCTTCGAGATTTGTTTTTTGCGCGGATGAATGGGGTTTTCTTTTAAGATTATTTAAGGTTTATTTAATGGTTGATGAAGTAACGGAATATGTAAGGAATTAAATAAAAATAGTGTAGTGAAATTATTAGAAATAGATGATTTAAAAATGGAATGTGGTGTATGGAAGAAATGGAGATGAATTGATTATGATTAAAGGATGTTAGAGATACTTGGTATTATTAAAAGGGAATTAAATTATTGTAAATAGAAAAAGTAGAAGTGGGATATAGTGTCTAGAGGAAATGAAGAGCCGATTATGGTTGGTAGACTATAGGAAATACTTTCATAATAGATCTAAATTATAATAATATTTTATAGAAAGTACTTGTAGTTATTATAGGTTCTCCTTTAATAGCCCAATACTCTATATTCTTATATTATATTAATAGAAAATATGAATCATATTATTATTCTAATATAATTAATAATATTAATATTAATATAAATTTCATGCTACTTCTACGATATTATATTGTGTTAATTCGATATTTAATATTAGCTAGTATCAATATCAATGATATATAATATTATAGTACAATTTAATGTGAAATATATAGGTATTTAGCAAATATTTAAAAATATGGGATAAAATCAATTCATCTCTTCTGATTTCCCAATTTAATCTGTAGTATGTTTATACAAGAATTCAGAGAAGGGGAATAAATATCTTCCGTAGAGAAAATAAAAGAAGTAAAGACGAATCACTTTATGTGAATAATCAGACATCGCGACGAGCTGATACTGTCTTTGATCAGTCCATGTTCACGTTATTACAGGATTTCGCGATCCTATGCCTCTATGGCAGCTTGACGAGATTTTCTTGAGATCGAGTTCACGTGACAATTATTAAACGAATAAATATGCTTCTGTGAGCCTTCGATTCAAATCGGTATTCCTTGATCACAGGATTATGCGATAAAAATATTACTTATAATATCCAATAATATTATATCGAAATGCATTATTGAGATCACGATGCAGAAAAACAAATTATCTAATTTCTTTGGAAACTCGAATAATTTTCTTTAAATATTCCACAATGTTTAAATTATGACTGTATCGTATGTATAATTATTCGTTGTAGTATTATTATTTAAAATAATAATTAGCACACTAGAAAGGTCTAACATCAATATGAAAACATATAATTGATTGATTGATTGAAGATTAAATATTTTATAGAAAGTCACCTAAATTTCGACTTTTTCATTGCTCCATCGATTTAATACCTGAACATGAAAAACGAGGGCAAGTAAATTAGTAAGCACAGATACCAATACGATTTGAACCTGAATACAAAATTTATAAACGAAAAAAAAGAAAAAAATGTAGGACCACTGAAATCTGCAATTGAAAAATGTACTAAAATTTCACGCTGCACTAATTTATTCGAAACATGAAGATTTAAAAATCGAACTAAATGCTTAAACTCTTTTGCAATGATAAAATTTCCAGATAGATACTTCCTCTTAAATAATTACGAAGCGTCGTGTAAAATATAAATTGCACGATTCGCCCGATACGTACTCGTCGATATTTGTTAATATATTTAAACGTCTGATAATTAAATTTTAATCGCCTTCGTGGTATTAAAATTCGTTTGCCTTTACGTAACTGCATAACTCTTTGTCATCTTATCTCCGATTTTGCTGCTCTCCCATTAATCGCGAAAACCGCAATTTCGAACATGCAATTATCACAAAATTGATATCGTTTGTGCCCATCGTACAGAATGGTATGAAGTTGCTCGATAAAGAGGCACGTGCTTTTGCATGGAGAGTTTTAGACAATATGTTTACCAACTGTGAAGCAGCTTGGAAAATCGCGGGTATTCCAACGTGTATTCAAAGGCCGCGGACCAAAGCATCGAACCATTAAGCCGAAATTATATTCCAAATGGCGAATTTTGTTGTCTCGGCTTACCCATCGCATTGGTGAACGGGCACCGACACATTTATTCGCGTCGTGTGTCGCTGTTTTTCATCTGGGGTCTTATTGCTTCGTTTCTGCTACGTGAATCTGGAGAACGAGACTATTAATGTTAATATTACACCAGCGCACAAATTATTCGCTATGAAAATTCCGTAAACGAGCTTTTCTAATGACATTACATTTGTAGAAATTTTGGTCTCATGGTGATAAGAGAAATAGCTGTTTTAATAACCATATGGTTTTCCATAGAAGAGAAAATTTGGTGAATTGTAATTGTTATATAATTTATATTTTATTATTCAATAATTATATGTCATTTATTGTTGAACAAGAAGAATATCGTAAAGTGAATGACATAAATTTTAATGAAACTACCCCAAGTTTTATGTTTCAGACGAACACCTAATGTTCAAGATTATTAAAGACAAAAGAAAATTTGAGACAAAGATTTTACAATTTTCGTCTAAAAATAGCGTGAAACTTGTGTAAGTAAGAACGAATAATAAACAGAGAAAAAATCTGACTCGTTAAGAGACTGGAAATTTACTATAAAATTAATCTCAGATTTCTGTAACATTCTTATATATTTTAGTGGGTAATGGTTGCAAAATATGATGGTTTCTTTTTATATTATATGTACTATATGAGTAAAGAGAATATTTAATAATTCACGACCATTAACTTAATACTAATCCAATGTATAAACATAAATTAATATCGCAAGTTGTAATTCGACAACCCCGAATCAAACCACAGAAAATCATCTTCTTCAGACACACCTAAATTAAAAATTTAAACCATACAAAGGATCAAACACTCCAAATCTTCAGTATTTAAATATTTACACAGATCCTCACGTTCTACTTCGACTAAACCTCACCAAACATGAGCAGCGCAATTTCAAGTACTCATTCATTAACTGTATGAAACACTTGAAAATTAAAAACTTATTTAGACATACTAAAATCCAAATATTCAAAATTTCTAAAGTTCAAACATTTCGACAGATCATCTCCTTCTAAGTTGACCAAACTGTATCAAACCTTGTGATACCAAACACATGCAACGAAATTCCAAGTATCCGTTAATTAACAACTCATAAACACTCATTTCTAGAATATTTCAATCCTAGATAAGCCCAAATATTCCAAACATCCAATGTTCAAACGTCGTCAAACCTCGTCGTACCAAACACAAACAATGAAATTCAAAGTTACCACGGTTCATAACCAACTTCAGACACTCACATCTTAAAGACTTCAAATCTATAAAATCCCAAATATTCCACGTTTCCATTGTTCAAACATTCGCAAACACTCTTTGCTTCCTGCGCAGTTAATCTCGAATCGCGTCGCGGTTTTGACCGCGGTTTCGACGCACTCGTCCACAATACGTTTTTGTCGATCAACCGGGTATCTGGCCGGGAAATTTGTAGTTTGATGCCGACGTGTGTCGCGGCCGTGTTCTGAATGTATCTCATTTTTGCCGCAGATACGGCGCAATCTCGCAAACGATGGCGCGTTGCTCGAGAGTCGCTCGCCGGACACCGCGATACTAGTAGACCAAACGGGTCACGATACGGGAATTATGCGATGAGTTTAATGCGTTTACCAGCGCGTCCCGCGCTTGATACGGGCTTGAGTTATTTCGCGCGAGCCGTCTGATACCGCGCGCATTTATCGGCACAGGGAGCGGAAATGCGTGCGTTTAACGTTCACGGCGTCGTCGTGTTTGGGACCACTGATCGGTGTGGTATCACCTTAATTGAATAGGCTCGTTTCACTCGATTATGCACGCCATGTGCATGCGGATAGATTCGTGTAGAAGGGAGCCGAATAATGTGGGTAGATTTGGAAGACACGGGAGTTTAGGTTTGTTCCCCGATGGTTCGTGCTCAAGATTCTATAATCCTTCACGGTTCTATCGTGGGTCGTAACTCAGGCCTAGAAGACCCGTTACGGTCAGACCAAAAATGCTGTTTTAGCTCACACTCGGCACTTTCTATTTTATCGACTTGTTGCGGACGCAACAAACGAAGGTTAGATTTGTCTCGCCGTCTGTTCTACGGATTGAGCCGTGTATTTATAAATACGAAAAGCAATCGACTGACAGATACCAGACCCAACAGATCCATCGACGTGACAACAGACGCGACCAACAGACCCATCAAAACAATTCGGAAATGCAACCTTCCTCGCAGTTTCCCACTTTTCAACCAAGGATCCTTCCGACATACCCACGGTGAATAAAAAAACTCCATTTTTCCTCCATTATCGTCTTTTCTTAACATATCAAGACGAACATGTCTAGACATACCAAAGTACGCAGAGACGTAAAACAAAATGAAATCAGTCAGCAGTCAGATCGAATTCAAACTTCAAGCAGAACACATCATAACGCAAAAAGAACACATAAATGCATCAGAACACATTCATACAACACGAACCAACAGTGTAAATTGGGTGAACATACTGTATTTTACATATTAAGACGACTTATTGTATGTTTTGCATCTTTTAGTCATTTTCTATTAGTCACCGGGCACGAGGCGTTCTTTTCCTCTAATTTTAGACTCCAGGCAACGGCACATAGAATTTGGTCGACAATAGACCCATACTAATTAGGACCAGGCCATGTGTGCTTGGTGACACGACTTTCGAAGCCAAAAAGTCAAGGGAGCTTCGTTTCACCTCTCAAGAAGGATCATCCACGTGCGTGTGACCCCCGAAGGACTTCGTCCTGAAGGAGGGATTTCCTTTCCTGTGGAGGACGATCTTCCCTTCTTTGGGAACATCGGACTCGCGAACCAAGAAATCACCCTTGATCCTCCAACTCGCTAATCAGGGAACCGTTTTCCCTTTGGTGAGTCACGACAACTTCTTAGATTCGGAAGATAGTCAGTCTTTCGTTAATATTCGTTCATTCATGTCGGTCATTCAGCAGTTAACATTTAGTCGTCGAGTATGGCACTAGATAGTGTTTCGCTTGTATTCATTCGTTCAAGACAGTCACGGACATTAGTCCAACATCGTCAAGCAACATAGTCAATCGCGAGAGGATCGCACTTTAACATTAATATAATTTCGTGGCAAGTAGTCAATTAGCGTGATTGGTATTTGCTCTAAAAACAAAGCGGATCAAGCAGAGTCGAAGATCGTTGGCAAGATATTGCACCATTGGCGTTACAACCCAACGCCAGTGTCCGCCATTTGCAGTCTTTCGAAGACGTAATTATTAGGTCCACAAGAGTTTGAGTGGTTTCAGGTATAGTTTCATCGTTTTGTGTGTTTGTGAAATGTTTGGAGATGTTGGTAATGTGAAGATTATTTCAATATAGAGTTTGGAATTGTTTAGTATTGATTGGATCATGTTCGACATTGTCCGAGTGATTTTGTATGAAGTTTCTTTATTTCACAGTTTTGGAAAATGTTTGAAGGTATTGGTTAACACGAAGATTGATTTATAAATAGTTTAAGTTTGAGTTTGCTGTTGATTGAGACTATTTGAATGGTTCTATGTGTAGTTTATTTAATTTTTTATTCATTTAATTTGTGTCAATGGGAAGTGTTTGAAGATGTTAATTACTAGGATTATGTCGGAGCTTGTTTGAGTGGTTTTATACATACTATCTTTTGTACATAAGTGTGGGTTAACGAGAAAATTAATTTGGTGTTGGATGGATTATATTAAAAATTGTTTATATGATTTTATATGTGATTCGTTAGTTTTGTACATTATTGGAAAGTGTTCGAAGGTATCGGCTAATGTGGAATATGGTTTATTATTGGATATAAAATTCAATATCAAAGCAAATAGTGAATATAAAAATCCGACGATAGGATGTATTTATTATGAAATTTTGAACGTTCCTCAAGTATATATCAATTGAATATTTTCACGGCGATTTTGAAAATGTAAAATGGTAGCTTTAACGTACAGTAACAAAAAATGTCGATACGTTGAAATGTTCAATACCTTGAAATTGAAATAAATTTCGTTACCTTGAAATAAAAAGGAATCCGAAAAACTGTATCAATAATCAATTCGAAATTGTAATATTGGACGTGCAACCTGTTTGTGTGAGAAATGTGTTAAATTTCTGACGTAAAAGTACGAGTAACGTTATATCGCTAAAGCTTGAACGCGAATTAAAACGTTTCATAGGATCGTTGCATGAAAAAGTAACTGCGTGCTTGGCCGAAATTTTTATTTTCACTACGATACTTGTCAAACTGTCATAGAACGTTCAGCGAGTCAAGTGTAAAAGCGTTTTTATAACAAGTTTTATAATATCGTAGCCAACGACAGTTCTACGTGAAGTATTAAAATGTAATGTATTAGACCGTAATGAATTTAATTTTTCAACCAAAAAATTGGTCCTAATAAAAATATTTGCTACGGAAAACGAGTGAACGTATAATGTTAAATATATAAACCGAAAAATTTTTTCACGGTTTACAAAATGTTTTCCAGCGTTTATAAAAATGTTGACAAAAACAATTATCGAATACTCCAATTCATACATTTGAGTAGCCTCTAATTAAACCTCGTGATACAGTTTGCGACTTTGTATCAGGATAATGTGACATAACTAGTGGTCGCTAATCAACCGATTCTTACTTTATCGATACTTACCTCACTTACCTTTCTTTGCCGATGTTTAATATGTATTGTGTGTACAATAGCGGCCATTTTCTCTTATTCTTTCTTTCTCTGAGTAGAAAAGAGAGGTGACGATAAAACTAATTTTATACCATAGAAATCTCACAGAAATTGTTAAAAAGTTCAGACATTTGCGAAATAATTTTTGGAAATAGAACAAATTATTTCTTCGCATGGGAAAGAGATACGTATGTGAAATCAATTTTGTGCTAGAGATCATGGATTGTGGGTTAATATTATCTGGTTCAAAATAGGATCTAATTTTCAAAAATATTCGTATACCCGCAAAATGTGAACTATAAACAGTTTCTAGCTAATAAAAATTGTAGTCTACGTGAAACGATAATGTTCAATAATTAAGAAGGGAGAATTATAAATGAATTTCTGTTTTAAAATAGAAGCTCTCGAATTCATCGAAGTAGGTTAAAAGTTCTTTGCAGTAAAAGGATATTTAAAAGTAATTTATCGAGCAAATATTTTTCTGAAGACAATAAAATATAAAATTCTTCTTACGTAATTAAAATTTCTAAACTATGATACAGCAATTTTTCGATACATGTATCAAATGAAAGTAAATGGTTCATCGATAGATATTTAATCATAGCATTCCTTATCTTTTTCTACAAATATTTTCAGTACAATTATCATGTTTTCTATTCCCATATAAGAATAATTTAATGCTCACAAAAATTACGCTACTCGCAGTGAAAATACAAAGCTATATAAACAGAAATTAAAATTCTACATCTGTATTTATCAAAATGATAACTTCATATACTACACTAATCTCAATTATGAACACCAAACGAGCACTACGAGCTTCCATTGCCACTACAAAATTACCTCATATTACATCAATCCTCCATCACATCAAGGTACTCCCAAATCCTAATTCCCAAATTAAATTTCCAATTAACTTCGAAGTACTCCCAAATCTCAATCCCCTAAAATGTACCTGTAATTAACTCTCATTTTTCACTCTAAGCATCAAGACTCATCTACATTCTTGTTCGAACAATAATAAAGTGCATACAGTTCTCTTTGTACAAAATTTTGATTTGATATACCTTTTATTTATTATATTTTTCAAATGGTTTATTATCTTACCGACTTCATTATATTTCTCAAGAGGATTATAATCATGTTAACATTATTTGTAATATTTTTAAATAGTTTATTATTTTGCTAATTTTATTTACTATTTCATGTATATGGTATACAATCTTGCTACTTTTATTTGTTATATATTTCAAATGGTATATTACCATGCTAATTTCATGGATCCAAACCCAATCCACAGCTTTCCCATAACAACACTACATTTCTCTACGCGAGCTCTTCAAAAACGCACCTATCCTGTAAAAAAACAGAATTATTTATATTCCCAACGTCCCAAAACATGCCTATATTTCCAATGAACTCCCTTTCCTCCCCGAGCAACAAACCCGAAGCAGCCCTTCGCCGCTTCGCTGGAAAATCCAGCCAAACCGAAAATTAATTTTCTCCGGGAGAAAGCGATTTTCAAACTCGTCGTGGCTCACCCTCCTCTCCCTCCCTCCCTCTGCCGAGATGCCAGGATCGTTTGAAAACACAGGAGTCGCGGCGAACGAGCGACATTGTTTCACCGATTCGTCGGAATGCGAGGTATTCGAGGGCCAAAACGACAGGGTGGCAGAGAACGACGATTTGTCGTTCGGATCGTCCGGCCGGATACGATTCGAAATGCAACGCGGCGGGCATCGGCACGAGAGGGTATCATCCGCAATTTCCGAAATGTATTACACGGCTCCGTCCCCGCGGATGATCGGCCCAATTTGCCCGTTTCCTCCGCGTCCGTTCCCCGATGCCTGCCACCCTCTGCCTTTGTGCTTGCGTCGCTCGAATCCCTCCCTCTCGCGCGCCGCATTTTCTCGATTCCGGCCCCCGTGATTAGGACGATGAAAATCGTAATAGGGCGAGTGGGACATGCTGCGCCAAGGGGTCGCGTAATCGGCTTAATGCCAACTTTTTACGGGCATTGCGGATCGGCCGAACTGAAAAACTACGGGGTTCGTTTCATCGTCGCGCCTCGGTGTACGTGGTGTTTCTACGCGACGCTTCAGAGGTTGTTTCCGCCGGATGGAATCGAGTGAAGTGCTCTAAACGGTTTATGGTCTAGAGCTGTTAAAGATTGTCTCGCAACGTTTTCACGGGTTTACCGTCTGGTGGATTGATTCGTACTGAGTGGGTTTTCTGCCGTGTTTAGGATGTACACTGATTTGCTATACCGAGTAATGTGACCACCTTTCCATGCACCTTTGACGCGCCTTCTCCTGTAAGAGTGAGAGGACTCTTGAGCAAATGTGAGGTCATTGGTTTTTCTAAAGCCATGGCGTTCCTCCAGGTCCAGGTCCGTTTCGGAGTGTCCCTTCGGAGTTACCGTGTTTTATAACACGTCTTTGGCCATAGAGCATGGTCGAGACTAGAATTGTAAAGAATGTCATGTTTAAACCTCTGAATATTCTAGGATTCCAACTCAAAAATAGCCTGTCTTTACGATCGAGTTATAAACCGTAGAAACAGTCCCAGGCTCGCTTTAGATAAGCCAATGGGTCGCATTCACCGTGTAACACGTAGTTTGAGTATGTTTGATGACTTCCAGGTGCGCAAAGATGCGAGTAAAGTGGGATCATAGGAGGCAAATGGAGTTTGAGGAGATTGTTTTATTGGTTTGGGTTTATTTGATGGTTTTCGTTCTTTAGAAGCAGTGACGTGAATAATAGAGGAGGTTTGTGTTGAGATACATGATTTGGGTTTACTTGGATGTTTTCATCTTCGAGATAAGATCGTAAGGAATATAAATAGTGAGAAAATTAAAAGAAAGTGTAGTTTGAGAAGGTTTGCATTACCGGCGTCTGTCAACTAACCTGAGCCTAGTTTATTCTTGAAGTTGTAAACCTTGATGTATATAGAAGCATAAGTGAAGTTGGATTAAGGGGATAAATAACTTTTTGAATGATTCGGAATAATTTATAGTGTAGAGCGTCTTTTATTCTTGAATAGAATTTTCTATTCTATTTATTTATGGTTAATAAATAAATTCCAATCGTAGTTTGATCTGAGATGTCTCAAACGACGAAGAAAGTTGGTACTAGAATATGCGAAAAAGTGAAGAAAATTGATGCTAGAACATGTGGCAAACTCAGTTATCGTTGAAGTACTGGGACAGCACGTAGTTGTTAGAGGTTGAAGGGCGAAGGTACTTCCTCTGCCCTATCGTTTAGGAACTTCATACCACGAATTTCTTTGCATCTAGAAAGACGAAGGGAACATTTTGCATGCAAGATTGTATACCATTCTAAGCGCAGTAATAAGAAAATTTATTACAGAAACACTTTTAAAATACAATACTAGGTTGTAGTTTCAAGTATTAACCAGCAATTTATTAATTCTTTC
>NIJG01000231.1:58402-77838 GCA_002201625.1 Euglossa dilemma
AATGGCACGCATGTACGCACGACTTCGTTTCTCTTTCTTCTAACAGATAGTGCTCCGAAAATGACGATAACGAACTTTATTGACCGCATATAAAACGATGTATTTTCGCTCAATCCTCGGAGAGGCATGAGAGGAATGCGTTAATTGTTGCGTGTATAAATAAGGCCAAACCTAACAGATTCCCTAAAATATCACGTCATGCCGCGTGTATGGCGGCATTCGATTTTTTTAGAATATTTATAATGTCGCGAGTATGGCGGCATTCGTTCGTTAAGGGTTAAAACAGTTCTGGGACAACTGAAGGATGCCATAGACGGCAAACGAATAAGCCTGCATATTTATACAAATGAAGCCAGCTAAAATCATTCCTAGCGTGGCATGAAAGAAACTTACGGGACACCCTGATATCAAAATCGCGAAGCAGGACGACGAGGATGTTTGAAAGAACGCGCTCCAAAGTGCTCGCTGACCTGACGCGTGCAACGGAATAAACATTGTCGCGTCTTCAGTCACGCTTCCTAGCTTCCGCATGCGAAAGAGAGCCAGACAAGACTAGGGGGTGGACTAGGGGGTGGACCAGGGGGTGACGGAACATCGAACCGTAGCGGCCGTCGAAAGGTTTCGTATAGCAGGCCTCGTGCCTGCAATAAGGATCCGAGGCATCACGCCCGGGGCAGCAGACTCTTTCCTTTGGAACCTTTCCGCTCCCGTCTCACTCTCAGACGGAATGTTTTGCATTTTAAGAAGGTGTCGGATATCCTTTACGCTATCCGAAGACAGCGCTCCCTCGTCGGCCAGGATCGGGAAACGCGGGGTGAAGGCAGGTCAGACGGCTCGCAGGGCCGCGATCTCGCCCCTGAAATCCAAAGTAATTCACGAGGCTGTATTACACGCCGGGACACTCTCGCTGGGATATCCTAGAAAATCGGCAGCTTTCGACACGATCCACCGAGATCGTGTTCACGATGATCTCGTCACGGGACAACCAACGCGGCTACTTTGAAAGACTAATTCTCGAGTGTTGTTGGAGTAATATTAGAGTTCAACTGCACGAGTGTTCTTTATTCAGATTGGACTCGAATATATGTAGAAATGGGACGAGAACCGCCCTGCACGAATGTCAAGAGTGGATAGAATCCAGAGCATATGGAAGTGACCACGTGCAAGAGGCCCGAGTGTAAGAAATGTTTATGATAGGGACGAATGCCAGGAACAAGTTCTTTTTCTGAAAATATGTTTAATGTGCCAGGAAATAGATACAATGCTTACATGTCAAAACCGGAATGTGCAAAAGGGTTACACGCGATGACTTAAATATGAGATCGATGGCTTCAACATGAAGAACTGGCGATCTTTAACCCTTTTAGTGCCGAACGAAAAAGAGGTGCTGAAGCGAAGATAACCGGCCGAATTTTACGATTTTACTAGGATTTGGAAAAGGGCTCATAAAAACCAACCGAAAAGCAATATTTACATAATTCAAAAAGCAGTGTATTAAAGACAAAATAGAGAATAAAATATTGATGCTAGCTTTTCTATATTCATTAGGAATTACATAAATAACAAAGGTATAACCGATAAAAAAAAAAGAAGAAAAATTGAGTTCTCTGTTTCAAAACGTAATTGCACATAGGAAATGTCATCTTTTTATCATAACTTTATATAGAAACAAAAAATAACTCCAGGGCACATGATAGGATTATCTCATCCGGAACAATTAATTCTTATAATTGTATTGTTATACATCAACTGGCATAGAAGATAAGGGAAAGTTAAACCGAAATATTATTTATTTTAATTTTCTCGTAATGAAATTTGACTATTTATAACGTATCATAAATTTATTTTGAGATAGAGGTCTCTCGCAATACGAATAGCAAAGCGCTATAAGTTGCGGGCCGATATATCGGCCTCCGGCACTAAAAGTGTTAAATTAACCTTTAATTACCGCACTTATCGCCTTAAGAGCTATTTGTTTATGTATAGAAAGGTACGAAAAGTAGACAATATTTGTCTTTAATTGAGCAAGTGAATTGGAGGGGGTCGACTGGATCAATAAATAAATAAATAAATAAATAACTGAAGGGTGATTGTGGAAAAGGAGGGGGGTATGTATATTTTTATTTATTCAAAGTTTATTGTGTACCATGAATAGTGTGTACCTATGTGTACCTATCTGAAAATTACGAGAAACAAAACGAAAATGGCCGATGTCTGGAAAGGTGAAAATTTGCGGATGCGTTTTGAGTGTTTCAAGTATTCGGCCCATCTAAGGCCCAAATTGAGAAACAACGTCTGTGTATCAAAGAAGATAGAATGAAAGGTTTACATAGCAGTGTAGACAGTAATAGTTTTTAGTTTTAAAGCAGTTAGTTTGAAGTATATATTACATATATTATTTGGAACGTCAGATCAAGAAACATCAAGTTTCCTCTAAAGAAAACTTAAAAAATGCTTTCAAGGAAGAATGGAACAAGAAACCACCCCGCATATCGTTAAATTTAGTTAATTCGATGCCTAGAAGAATTGCAACAATCATAAAATCAAAAGGATACCCTACAAAGTATTAATTAACTGTTTCGATTAGTTTTTATATCGTCAAATTCATTTAAATTATCGTTTTTTCTTATAAACTTCTAAAAATTTAACAGTTGTACAAATACTTGTTGCTTGTATATTTCTGTCGATATTTTGATTTTTCTTGATGATTTTACAAATTATACGAACAACAGATTATTTTTTGCCCTACATCTACTCTAGATATCTCCAAGAGTGTGTACAACATATTGTGTATAAAAAAATAATTAATAAACTATTATTTCTCGAAGTTTTATTTGAAATCGGCCGGTGTACGAATATTTTCTGCATCCACTGTATGCTGTTCTGTACGGTTGATTAAGGATCGGTTATCAGTGGACTTTGAATAATGCGTGTCGGATTTTGGGATTTGTGAACACGATGCAATAGGTGAAGTTATCTGGTCTATAGTTATAAGACGATTATAAGGGTTATCTTGTAAATTAGAAGTAACGAGATCCTCTTTATAATCTAGTCGAGATTTCTGGATGATTCGGCATAGAGTACATTAAAGGAATTAAGGGTGCGTTGTTTTCTTTACTGTTTGATGATGAGTGAACTCATAGAAATAAAAATTATTTGTTAGAAATAAATTATTTTTGGACAATCGCGTAGAAGAAAGTACGCTTTTTAATGAATTTGGAAGTTCAGGACAAGTTTGGGAACTTTTCAAAGAGTGTTTAGCTTGAATTATAGCAATTTTATTTCATTGCGATCGAAATAAATTTCGAGGCGTGATATTATGTTTGGAAATCGCACTAATAATGTAGTATTTTCTATGCTAGTTATTAAAGCATACATAAGTTAATCTTTCAGTGTTATAGCGTGTGTAATATTTATTCCTGCTTTGCGTGCCAGAGAAACCATTAATTCAAAAATATTAGGTATATTTATCTGATTAATTCGAATTTAATAAATCATCCTAGACGTGTTTCTAATTACTCAGTTATTCAGCAGCCGAATTAAAAATACACGTGATCTGAATACAAATGATATGTGCAGTTTATATACCACGATAAGTTTATTGTTATTATTAACACTACTGGATTATTAACAGCTATAATTGAGAATACACTTTGACAGTTAAACAAAAATATGGAATGATATTTACTCGAAATTTCTACCATATTTATCAAAATCAAGTTAACCAAAATAAAATAATCGATGCAGAAAGTTTATTTTTCCTATCGTTGACAAACCTCTCAAATATTGATATCGAATATTTGAAATAATATCGATAAAAGCGATGATAAAACATTTATAAGCATATAAACATCGATTCGATAAAACGATTTATAATTCGCGACACGACGTGACGTATCGTTTTTAAGCTCGGCGTACAAAGACTATTCATTAAAACCGAAATAATGTTTTAAACACGCGTCATACCCGCTCAAAAGAGCTGTTTGATAACGCCGAAATCCAGTATAACATCTCATGTGCGGAAAACGAAAAAATAATTATTTTCACCCGTCATACGATCCTTTTGAATTTTAAACCGTACAAATTACATTTCACGATTCTTTTGACGATATAATCCGTGCAAATTTTTCCTAATTATTACTTTCCTTAATGGTAAGCTTAACTGGTAACTTCATTCTCAAATTATCCTATTTTTCGTAACAAGAAAATGATACCATTGGTAGCTTTCAAGCTTCGTAAATATAGACATTGAGGGAACGAGATATGATGAATAAATAAATATATTGAAACTGTTTTCATAACGATCGTATCGCTCTTATTGTTCCAGGTATAAATATAGTTCATTATTATTATGGTGCTAGCACATCGACGAGTTCTGAATGCGCCTGCCTTTCATAAAGTTGTTCATAATACAAAATGCATTGTTTCCCTGTTCCTCCTCACGCAGCACGGCTCCATGAAATGTATTTTTTAATCGCAGAACCAACACACGAAAAATAACTTCATTTAACCCAGAGAATTTGTGAAACGTCGACGGATATTTTTTAAATTAAATTGTTTCGCCATGCAGCCACTGTGTGCCTTCTATCATGGGGCCCTTTGTAAATATCCATTCGATCAAGCAATAATTCCTCTAGAGCGTATTCGTTCTTCTGCATCGTCGAATAAACAGACTTTCCTCTTTTCACATATTCGTTACAGGATTAACTCGTAAATCTCAAGTTCGAAAGGGAAATCGATTAAAATGTTGATCATTCTCTAGCAATAAAATTTACATCAGGGAATGTTAAATGAAGTAAAATAATTTATGCAGCTTGAAGAAGTCATGTGACAAGTGTTATAATTTATAGGAAAACGATGGTCAGCGTATCGATAATAAAAATGATTATTCATTGACGGATTTAAATATTCGTTATTATTATACCTTTTACTAATTTACATTGGAACTGAAATATTTAGAGACTGAGATTTTAGCTTTCCAAAGGGTAGTTATTCGCGATGGAGTTGTTATGTTAGGGTCACGGTGTGGATATTGGAGGGTTGAAGACTAGACGGTTAGCTCGATGGATAAATGATGGTATTTGATGACTATGGGAATTTTGAGAAATCCCAGAAGAAGATTAAAGAATAAAGTGACATCGTTTTAATGTTTTCCCAAATTATTTATTTACATTATTTAATACACTCCCAAATAATATCTTTCCAACACATCTCTGCAGGAATTGTCATTATCTTTTTCAAATTCAATTTTCCTTTTTCATGTAAAAATTTTATAAATTTTCTCCTATTTTATTTAACGCGTGTATCATATTTGCGATTTATTTATTGCACCGAGTTTGAATGTTCCGAGACTTGCTCGGCACAATTGAACCATGTTTAATTCGAGCGATGTTTGCCTGGCTTCGGCCAGATCCGAGGCTGTAATTTTCTTATGATGTTTAGTTATAGCGATAACATCCATAACATTCATAACGCGTGACACGAACATAATCTCGAGATCTAAGCTCAACGTTTGTTGAACACGAGATATTCCGTGATCCATATGCAACATGTTAATTACTTTCAAATTCAGAGCGAACGTGTTGGAAACAAATGATCGAGCACGAGCAAATAACTATAACAGTACTTCCTTGAACTATTTTCTACGTTTATATAATCGTTGTAGATCGACGAATAAACTACTACAAGTATCAATTTTTCATTTAACCTATATTTTGATTGAAATAAATGGACTAGCAATTTAATATAACAATAAAATATGTATTTTCCTCAACGTTCTCGACGAATTACTATATTTATAGACCATTAAATATTTCAATAAAATACTTAAGTTTCAGCAACGAAATCTAAGTAGAAAACACGTTATTAAAATATGATAGAAATAATTTGTCATAACGTCACTCGATGATGACATAACGCAATGTTAATTTTTGTTTCGTTGAAGCTTATTAATTTCGTTTCATTTCAAATTATTCGGAGCGCTGCGAGACGATATTTAATTCGATGTTATTTCAATTTACTTAAACGTGCATCATCAACACGAATGTAAGCAATGATAATAAGCAATATTTTTATATAACGATATTAACGAAGTAATTATTCAAATGATACATTTAAAAATAAATAAACTTGATAAAAGAAACGCGCTACTGTTTTAAATTATTCCCACAAATTACTTAATTTATTCGAAACGTAGAATCACCAATTTCCATTCAGTATTTTCAAACATAAAATCATGTAATTGGCAAAGATATATTACGATCATAGAATACAAGTATCCATCTCAAAGACTAAAATTCAATCTGAAAATTCGTATAAATATGTTTCAGTAACTATGCAAGGACTTGTAACTTGCCTCGATATTTAGTCAAGCCCGATAGCGTGTTCTCTGTTCGAAATATGATTGATATTTACTACTCGCCGATGTCAACAAGACACAGTCGCAACGTTTGCTCGTTAATCGAAGCACGCGAAATTTCAGATCGGTGCCAATTACATTAGCACGAGCAACTAGAAGCTTAAACATCTCGCACTTGAATAATCCGACATTCAAATATTAAAATATTCATTCGAAAAAGAAAAGCAGAGATCACAGAGGTCTCCTAAGATAGATTATCCACGTGCAAGATCTCTTCTACAAATTTCCTTCCATCCACACATCTTCGCCGCAAAGAGAAGGAGCTTTTTCGGAAAAAATATGAAGAGATTCAAAATGACTTCTTTCGATATCGAAGTAAAAGAAGGCTTTTTCGTGACACGATGCAATTACAGATATCCATCCACGAAGTCAGATACGATCCTGGATTCATATGTGTAAAAAAAATTTTCATTACAGGTACGTTATTCCAATCAACTTGCCGTGCGATAAAAAAATTCCTTCTCTTGCTAAAAGTTCGAAATAAAGTTTATCTCTGCTCGTCAACGTGGTTTCGAACCGGCTATAAATACAGAATCCTCCTCGGAGGTTGGGGCAAACAACGAGCTCCAAAAACAGATGAAAAATCCTCTGAAAACAGAGGAAAGGAGAGAAGGATCCCGGGATCGTCGACGTGGTCAATTCCACTGGAACAGCCGTGAAGAGAGTAGAATTTAATCGAGTCCTTATTTACCGGGGCCCTTGCTCAAAGAAGCCACCAGATGAAACCGATGTGGAGCCATTCGTTTCAATGCTCACCGCTTGGTAAACTTTGCTTTCTCCGCCATTGAAAACCGGAACACTGGCTCTTCGGCTGCTTGAACGTTACATCCCGTTCAGTTCTCTGAATTATCCTGACCGCAGATTTCTTTTGTTCAAAGTGACTGCTCTGCAAGCAGCGATAAGCCATGATCCTATACTATCTGCGCTTGTTTCTCCCGTTTTCGAAGAGGTGTCCCAAGTTACGCGCGTCAATTGTGCCAAATGAAAGACTCATAATCATATATTACGATTGGCGGATTGCGAAATTATTAACGAATCGTGATCTGATATATTTGGTCAAAAGCTATTCGCGAAATATCGTATTCAATACTTAGGACTTGGAAAACGAGTAAAAATAAAATAGTGATAGCTTGGAACTGATGTATTCGAATGACATTTGGTCCAAAACCATATCAGAGAATTATATTTTTGACAAACTTTATGGTTGGCTAATTTTTTCCTCTATTAATTACAATAAGTTTTTTGTTAATATTGTATTTAACCCTTAGAACTTGGAAAACGAACATTAAAATACAATAGTGGTGAAGAGAAATGGTCGTTATATTTTTGTCTTATGTAATTACTAGTAATTTGTGAAGTGCCTTTAGAAAGAATATTTAACTTTAGAAGTTTTGTCAAGATTTGTAAAGAATATTCATGACTATGTGACAAAAGTCAGAGTAAAGTTTAAGAAATTTTTGATTTAATCAACTGTAATTAATTTAAATTGTATCTGTCTCAAATCGTTAAATTAAATAATCGATGTTCAGTATTGGGCGAAAACATAATATAATACAATTAAAAATATTAAAAATTATTTAATTCGAATATAAAAGTTACCTTGACTTTTGCACCCAAAATGTTAGAATTTTAAATTGTAATGTTTTTAAATTCGCTGAGAAATAGTATTTCAAAAAGTATAGAAGGAAAATGTCGACGCTATTTGAAGTAAAAATTATAATTGGGAAGCAGTTCTAATTCAGCGTGAGAAGAAAACGTTTTGCTTCATGGATCTATATTTACACGCTTGTGAAGTCGGCGAAATACCCTTTTAATTAGCAGAATAATAGAACAGTAGAGAGTAAACCCAGGAGAAATTCCTGTGTAATCTACAATCCTTTTTTTTCCGAACAAACCGTGAATGGGATGAGTTTATACTGACTGTGATTTATAGACCGATGGAAGTCGGTTAAAAATTTTTATCCCGAACAGAATATTTCAAAGATTTTAATATTAATAAACTCATTATACTTTTCAGTTATTATTCGAAAAAATTATATAATATATATCCTCCACAATTTGTAAAAAAATATACGGCGATGTTATCTTTAGCAATTCACTTTTGCAAGATAATTTAAAACATATCGTATTGCTCGTTCAATTCACGATCATGCCAAAAATTAATACAAACGGAATTCCGAATAAATAAAATTCCCTATTTCCTATCTCCAATTAAAATCGACGTTCAACAACTATGGAAAAATATTATTTTCCTACCGACTAAATTGTCAACTTTTACAAGTTCGATAAGTTCGTTTCTCTTTTTAAAAATTTAATAAAACACTTGTTCGATGTTCTACTGTAATTATAAAATATCGCCGTGTGAAAAAATAGAATATTCTCAATTTGTACCTTTAAAAAATTGTAGCTGAAAAATAAGAAGAATAAAATTACCTGTAAATTGTAGCCGGAGTGGTTAACGAACGTGCTTTCTTCCGTGATGCACGAGAACGCTCGTAAATGTTCTTCAACGACACGAGGAATACTTCACTCACTTGTCCACGCTTTCTCATATAATTCAAAGTACCACTGAAACGCGCGAGGAATGCACGTGCAGCAAACCAGCTCCCCTGCATTCTGCTTTGAAAATCTCCTTGAAAGTCTTATCTTCCCGATAAAAGCAAGAAATCCGCAGCCATTGAAGAACCATTCGCTCTAAGAAGCTGTTACAATACGTTCGAACGACTCCGCGCACTGTATCGGAGCTGATTTACGATGTAAAGACACGGAGACAGGAGTGCCGTGTAGAAAATAAAACTGCCACTGTGTAAAAGTTATACGAAGAAGACAAAAATCTGCGAAGAGGGAAATCCGGAAGGGAATCCGCAAGAGGGGACTTTATCCAATTTATATCGGGCCACGGACGACATTTGGATATTTCCACATTTTCTCACTGAATATATGCATGTCGGACATCTTGTTCTACGAATATGCCAGTGTTTTGCTTCCGTTCGTTCAACACACGCGCTCGACTGACGTGAAATTTTCTGCTGGTACGAGGTGTCAACGTAGCGTTGTAAATTAGAAGGTTGGCAGTACGACCACGTGTGTCGAAATGAGAAGGACGGAGTTATGAAATCTTTGTGTTATTAAACAATCATGAAGTATGGCTACGTGACGTATGTTACGAGGAACGCGTATCACGTTCTGACCTATGCAAGTTCATTTGACTACTCCGCATTTTACAAATAAAATATTTATGTTATTGTTATTAAGAAGTTTCGAGTTGAACGTAGTGCAAGATTATTACGTTTGTATGAATTTCGAATAAATTACAGGTTTAGAAATTATTAAATCAGTCTGACGTTTTGGTTTATTAAATATCTCCCGCAAAGTGTAAAGTAAATTGCAAGTCTAGTTACTTTATGATAGAAAGGAATATTTTAGTGATCGAACATCGATAAAGCAGAATTTTAACTTCACTTTGAGACAAGCTGTTAATATTGATACGGTGATAAAATAATCACGCGTAAATTTATTACACCACGTTTCAATACAAATGGGATAAAAGATGAAATTGTTTCTTTTATATTTCGAAGCGGAAAATATTCATTAGTTCTAATTTTTGATATATTCTTCGGAATGTGAATTTTTTAAATTTAATCTTGAGATATAAAAAGGCAGGGGAAATATAATACAAAATATATTCTGTAGAAATGAAAATAATGGATTCTTACGCTTGATATTTTCACTGGTTTCTCGATAAAATTTCAGACCGAAGGCTGAGCGAGTTTAGAATGTATCTCGTGGTTTTATTAAAGTGGCCAACATTCGTAGACACCATGTTCGCGCACGAAGACAGTGGAAAATGAAAGCAATTTTAACAGAGTGGGGAAAATCAATGGAAGTGGTAGGATAAAGGAAGAAGGTTCAAAGGTATGCACTTTGTTCTGTCGGAGCAATTCAACGGGGATGTTTATTTAAATTTTCAGGTAATTTACATCCACTTGCCGCGTCGTATCGCTTTTCTTTCTCCATTCTATTCGAATGCACTTTTATTGAATTCGCGATGTTTGTATTCACGCCGTCAAGATTTCTTAACGGGAATAAATAAATTACGCTCGCATTTACATTGGAAACTCTTAGATCAACTAAAGTAGCGTGCAATTTTCATTATGGGAATATCGAAAAGTAAAATTAGAAAATGAAACTGATAGGAATACAAAGAAGATATATAGTTAGTTACTATATTTCAATTTATTGTTGACAGAATGCTGCATTACCCATGCATTTTTATTTTATTTCTATCAGATGGTAATTTTGTTATTTATATCTAGGTTTGGTAATCTCACATATTCAGTGACAAATACAAAGTTGTTTGAAATAATTATTATCATATTAAAATAGCTTTGTTATTAAAATTGATTTGTATTTGGTAGGGATAATATTAAATATTATTATTCACTAGAATATAAAAATAATAATATTTAATATTACTATTCAATGATATATCTTATATTTTGTAACAATTTGTCTAACAATTATAATCTACAAATAATTTAATAACATCCAGAGTCTTCTGCAATAACTATTTATAATCATTAAATATATTCTCAAATTCGGTACAAATCTTCAACACGAAAAAATACTAACAGTACAATTACAATAAAATTGCGTTGTATAAAACACTCAGTTTGTAAAGCAGTAAGCGGATCAGGATCGTAGTTACAAGCGAAGGAAGCGAACAATAAAAAGACTTCGATTCTAATAAATAATTTCCAGCTTATATCGCGCAAATTAAGCTTTAAAACCAGACGTCAGCCGTCGAATAAATTTATTTAAGATCGATAGAAAGGAACGAGGACGAAAGTGTAGTTCCTCCTTCCCTGGTGCCGAGCGGATAAATTGAATTAAAAAGGAACGTTTTATAAAACGAGAGGCCGGTTATTAAAAGATGTTCAACCCGTTTAACAACATAAATTATTTATCATGTATCCGTCGACATCAAAGATAAGCTTTCAGCGCTCCTTAAATAAAACATGCCCCGAAGAATCTTAAGGGATCAAGAAAATCAAGCTTGCAGCCGCTGTTAAAGCTAGCAAGATAGGGAGCCATGTAATTCCCCGTGGAATGAGAGGGGTGAAAGTTGCTTCCTGAAACCATTCGACGGAGGATCTTTATTTAAATTTTAAAGCTCTTTACTATCTGCGCGCTTTTGTATCAGTCTTCGTCTTCGAGATGTGGCCCGATGGAGTAAAATCAGATTCCCTCCTTTTTTTTCTCCTTTCCTTTTCCTCTGTTACACAATATCCGATGTTCGTTCCGTTCCTTTCGAATAAAAGTTAAACGACCCCCACTAGGGAAGCCAATGTGTCCAGGGATGAGGAAGACGAATCCTGTCGGTTGGGATGTTGATCGTGAACGAAATAATGCAGACTCTACATTAGGGGTTTAATCTACAATTCTGTATCTATGTTTCTCTTTTTTTTTATAATGCGTGCGAATTCATGGATGTGAAAGTTTAGCCTAACTCGAGGGTTAATTAATCATTTAACACTCGAGATCTTTTTCGATCTGCTCCAAAAATGATCGAATTCATTTTTATCGAATTTCTTAGTTGTAATACGTTGTAATGCATGTTATTAATTTTAATATTATGTCGTACGTTTTCAATAATTATCAATTTTTGACAGTGAGATTATTTCATTGTCAGTAGTTTAGATTATTTGGAATGATTAGTAACTAAATAATATTTAGGCAATACCGATATTAATTGACAGCATTCACCTGAGTTTAAAATTAGCTAACTAAAATTAGTACTAGACTAGAGAGATTTCGGGTTTTTATTGTAATATAGACACTGCACGTCGAGTTAAAAGTGCTATAGTTATGTCTTCTAAATAAATAAAGAAATGATGATTAATCGTATAATCAGAAATATATAGGAATGTGAATTTTTATTAACACATGTCTTCTGACACGTGTCAAGTGAATGTTGAAAGCAAGAGTTAATTGTTAATGACTGTTTTACGAATGTTCTTTATTACGAGGCACGGAAAGAATAAAACTGATATTACGACAAAGGTTGCATAATTCAGACTAGACAGTACCAGAAATAAAATTTCCGAAATTTGAATAGTAACTATTAGACAGCTCTTAGTTTGGACTCACACTTCAAAAAATAACTGATTGAATATATCGAAAACACATATAAAAAATTATATGCACATGGTTTAATTACAATAGCATAAAATTTAAAGTAAAGAGGTACAGAATCGTGCATCTGTTACTTTCAAAAGTATTTTTGAACTAAATATAACGTCTAATCCTGTAAACATGGTTCGTTCCAAATTACACGCAGTAGACACGATAAAATTTCTGTTTTCATTCAAGACAGGTACTTCAGTTCGTGTAACAGAAATTCCCATAAGATGTTAGGTTCGTGTTATACCCCTGGCCTGTGCTCAAACGTTAAGGCTTATATTCTGTTCTCATACTTTCCCCTTTTCCCTGTCGCGAACATTCTCGCGTGAATTATGCTCGGCTCGTCTCGAACTTCATGAAAAATGTGTCCGCGGGAAAGTTCGAGGTCTCTCGGTGTATTGTTACGAGGTTTAAGTTAAATTGAAGCACTCCCATCCCATGAAGGCATTATCAGGAGCACGGAGGGCTCCTATGGAAAACCATTCGTCGTGGTGGAATTACTTTTTTATTGAACGAACTCCACAGGACTAAGCGTTGCAAAGCCTGCATGACTTATTTTCCGAGATTTAACGTACCGAGGAAAAAATGCGGCCATAGGATTAATTTGAGATTCGACGTTTGATCCAAGAATAATGACAGTCGTGAAACGTGTAAGCCGTTCCCTTTTTCTCTTACGTCGATTTATAAAGCACTTTCTAATTTCGAAAATACGGGTAACCTTGTCTCACTTGTTATGTGCTTTTTTGAGCACGTGTTACACTGTACATTACATATGCCGAATCAAGTTGGAGTTAAATTTGATTAAAATACGTTCTGTTTATGAATAAGCTTTTAATTCAATCACTAACTGAAATAATTCTAGTCTAACTAACAAGTTCATGTTGTATGAAATACTGATTCATAGTTTAAAATGTAGATTTACGTCTAAAATTACGAGGCAAGCTGAAAGGAAATGCAAGTAAGAAGTGTAAAATAACAATTTTTGATACGAGACTTCGTTCTCGTGAAAAACAACTATATATTTCTGTGAGTACACGTGCATTTTATTGACAAAGAGTCAGCTAATCATGACCCATCACATGTAACATATCTTGGTGTGGATTAAATTAATATATCAAGATCCAATAATGCCTTCATTACGATAATGCAATTTCCCAGACCCAAACGAATTATTACTTAACGGGTAAAACGGAAGTACAAGCTCTCGCAAAACTTTGCATTTTATTTTCTCCACAACTAACCATCGTATCAAAAATTGTCATTCTAGATTTTCGATTCATATTTTCATGAAAATTCGTCACATTTGAACTTGCACCACGATTTTTGATGTAGCATATGTAATACCATTATTGGAGGATACGCTACATAAATATCGCGGTAATGTTTCGCCAAATAAGCTCGTATATTACTGTATCTACAAATCTACTGCGCGGTGGACCAAACGAAATGGAAAAAGCACGTTTATAATCACTGTACTCGAACAAAGTTGAAGTACAACGAACAGTGCAATACGAGCCCCTTACTCGTATCCATACCACTTCCGGTACTTTTCAATCAGCATCGATCCATGCCGCAAATGAATACACGAGTTTCCTCTCCACTTTCCAAACTCGCAAATACGTTTTAAAAAGACCCGATTAACCCAAATGCGGCCCTTCTGCTCTCCGTTCAGATACCTTATCGATTATCGCGATGATCCTCGCTTTCAACGAATTACGAAGACCGTAAAACGACTCTCGATCGTTCCCTTTTTCTCGCCTCTATTTCCTTTATTCTTCTACTTCCGTTCTGTTTTTCTTTTTCTACTTTTAATCCAGGAACAGAAATCTTAAATAATCGAATATGACGCGTGTCGTTTAATCCCTCGAACATGGTACGAAATATATCCCGTCCTTTTTGCGTTTAAAAAAGTGGAGCATTTCTGATACCATCTTAAAATTCAGTGTAGTTTTTCAACGGTTCTTTTGCTTACTTTAACTTAGTAATGTTTGGGATTGAGCATTGGTGATTAAAATACAGTAAGTTTACTTTTTAACGCGTTAAATGCTTTAACACTGTTAGAAATGCGAAATTACTATAAATACAGCAAAACGACGAAAATAATATTTTGAAATTTTGTTTTGTGATCCAATATCATGTCTGTTGGTTAAATTATATAATATACATAGGTAAAGCACGTGATAAATACAATCTCTCGAGTCATTTTATTTGTATCGTTTTTCCATACCCCAATGAACAAACAATAATAAGTAAAATACCACGTCATATGGTATTACATCTGACACGATATGCGTAAATCCTGGTGTGTTATTCGATAGCATGGAAACAAAAGTTAACGCTTTTTCGTCATTTCCTGCCACGTTTAAGCCAAATAAACAATCCAGATGCACTTTGTTATTCATTTTAATAATGATAAAATCCCGGTTTGAAATTCAACACTCGAAACAGGTAAAAACGAAATCGTTCATGGCAGCTGTGTAGCATCGACGTTCCCCGTTCATTCGATGAACAGCTTATAATATAAATGTTCGATTCCCGAGCCCGCGAAATTAATACGCCGTTACGACACGGAACAGATTCCGCCATTAGAAACAACAATCCATCACGAGGTTGCAAAGCGGCGAAAAAATGGCCCGCCTACCTTTTGTTCCTTTAATTCAAGGAACTTTATCGAATTTCCATAAAATATCGCCAACATCCGTCTTCATTCTTTTCCACGGGAAAGCTCGTTTCTCGTTTCGACGCCGAGGAACGCGGTCGAAACGTTGACGCGCGTTCTCCACGCAGGCGTTGTTTCGAGCCGGTTGTCTTTAATCGAGCGTCTTGACGCTAATTTCCTCTTAATTGCTCGACGCCCGCGGCGCGTAAATCAAAACTTAACGAGAGAGTCGGTCGAGATGGGGAGAGAGGTGGATGAAAAGGAGAAAAGAAAAAGTCGCGGCAACGAGAGCAAGGAGCAGCTGGGTGCTGGGTAAAAGTATGCTAACTGGCAGAATCGAGTTTCCTTTTGACGAAATATTAGGCAGTTAGACGGCTAACGAGTTATACCGCGGACTTTTCTAAACTCGAATTTCACACCAAACCTACCACGACCAGGAAATGGAACAATGAAAGTCAAAAAGCTTTGTAAAAAATGAAATATATTGACGAATATCGAGAAATTGAACAGACAAAAATGTAGAAACAGTCGTTTAAGCTCTGATAAATTTAGTGAATATTTTTGTGAGCAATATAATTACGCAATTCAAATATAAATTTGCTAAAACGCAGATTCTATTTTGCACGTTTCACGTTATATATTGCGCAGGTTTCGGGTATGTGTATGCGTTTTAGATCGATTTTTGAAGTATAATATTTGATTGTATCTATCTAGGTCGAGTAATTAAGGCCAGAGCAAGCTTGAAAATCCTCGAAATTTCGCGAACCAGTCGCCGTAATAATTTAAAAGTTTCTTCTCGCGACTTTGACAAAAGCGGCATTCGGAGACTGAAATTTCTCGCGAAACAACGTAAAGCCAGGACCGAAAAGAGCAAAGGATCTGCGTAATATCGTTTGCATCGTGGAAGATGGCGCTGCGTTGATCGTGGCGTTGCTTTGTTCCCTCGCAAGAGCGTGATCGAATCGAGAAGCGCATAGACGCGTGTTCGGCAAACTCGGGTCAAGATTTATAGACGTGGAGGAGTTATCGATCGCGGCACCCTGCTTGTATCGCTAGTAATTGGAACATTTATGAGCCAATCAATCACTTTTCTCGTTGCAGTCCCCCCTATGCTGTGGATACCGCACCAATTGGTCGGTGCACCCTTGGACCATTCCGTCACACTGGAATGCAACACGGAGGCTCATCCAAATTCTTTGAATTACTGGACAAGAGAGGATGGGGTGATGATCCAGGGGAGTAATAAGTACAAGACTACATCGACGACGGAGAAACCACCCTATAAGACGCGTATGACGCTAACGATATACGATCTGCAGGTGGGTGGAACGAATTTTATCGCTTATCTCTTCAAGCTATGTCCGTAGACCCTGTTCACGCTATTACATTGGTCAACACGAATTTTAATCTGTAATGTACATTGGGTAATTCTTGTAGAGTTTACTTCCCTGAGTACGAATCCGTAATCGAAATTCCTCTGTCACCCTCGGTTTTCGAAAATTGTGTTTTGCTAAAAATGCACGTGTAATTAGGTTATTACATTGTGGTGTTCAAATTATAATTTATAATATAACGATCATTTTATTATATGATCTTGTTCATCATTTTGTTGCAATTTCAGTAATCAGAGATGTTTCTTGACGTAATAATTGCAGGTGTCTCTAAATTTTTATTACTGTGAATTGTAGGATAATATATTTTTGTGTATAAAATTAAAAATTCATCCTATTTTTCAAATGCTTTCCTTTTGTTTCTTCCCAGAGGAAAAGGACAAGTAATTAGACATTTTGCATAATTGACTAACAATAGCTTTTTATTTCTCAACCATTTTGTATTGTAAGAAGACCATGAAATAGGTAAACTATATTACCAAAAGTACTAACATTTACAAGTTTAAGATATTTTTATTTAATCCCCCTTGAATTAGAATTTTGAACTTTTATAATTCACGGAATCTTGAAATTCTCACATCAAACATCACGAATTTTACAGAAATTTTACCAAGGTTTGTAATAATTTAAATGCTTTTATCAATTTCTTCGAGTTTTGTAGTAATAATCTACTTTAATAATTAGAATTTTAGTAAAGTACTTTCTTTCTGTGTTGAAAAGTCTCATAAAATTTATCGAACATCTTAAATATTTTGATCCTAAATGAAAATCGTATACAAGATGACATAGCTTCCGTTAATTTCAAAATCAAGCAAAAATATTCGGCAATACCAGCATGGACACAGCTCGACGACGAAGTAATTTTCCTCGCTAATTTCGCATCTTTTTATTTCGCAACGCGTACGTATATTTCGTGGCAGGTAACTCCTTTTCTTTTTTGGTTGTTTGTTCGTTTGTTCGCCATGCAAATATTCTTCCATTCTCCCCGTGTTCTCTGAATTAGGAATTCCTTTTTTTCTCGTTTTTTCTTAAGTAGCAGCGTGGAGCACGAAGATCGCGCGTTTCTTTTTCTTCGTTTGGCTGTCTTCTTGCCGCGTTTTTTCCGGCCATTTGTTTTGTTAATTAACGTGTAATAAAGCCCAGGAAGATCGATACCCTTTTTCGAAGACGTCTCGTTTCTTCGTTGACCAATTAACTTCCATAAATATCGTATAATTTACTCTGTGTAGTCTATCCCGAGTATCCTGTTTCCTCGAATCCCTTTGTTTAACAAAAATACACGCAATTCCGTCGTGAATGTGCAGTTGCACTGTAACTACTGCACCCGCGAGAGGAAGAGAGGAAATTACGAAAAGATAACTTTCTACACGCTCTAACCTCTCCTTTACCACGTTTTTTTACTACTCTCGACCGAACATAAAATACATCCCGGTCCTATTTTCCTATGTATAAATCGCAGTATAAATTTTACGTGTTTTCATGTTTTTTGAAGTTTAAAAAGTAACAGGAAATGGATACGATGCATGAATTAAGAGTCTCAAAAATTGTACGATATAAATTAGCGAAGAAACAAATCTTACTATGGATTGTATTACTTCTCGAAACATTTAAAAACGTCTAGAAACATGACTGTCAGATTCTTCTGTCAAAAGATTCTTAAATTTTTTGAATTACTTAAAAATGCGATAAAAACACTTATCTGAAAACTTGTTATTGCTCAAATTTAGCTTCGTTCGTCCTGTGACTTTCATTAAGATAGGTTTATCAGATGTCGTCAAAATTGGACATACACTATATTGACTCATATTAATGTATAGTGATTGTATTAAATTAAATTAATCTCAGATAAATGCAATACTTTAACGCTGCATCTATCAAAGGAACTAAAGGGTTTCGTTCAAGCTATTTTTGAAAAAATTAAGATTGATTTTTATTCAAATAGGATTTTAATTATATATACTTCTTTATTTTCATTGAATAACTTCAGCTATTAATTACGTGCCTTAAATTTTGCTTCGCGTTACAGATCGGTAATTTTAGTTTTAATAGATATAACGAAGTTTTCGGGTGGCCATTTTGGAAGAGCAGGCAACAGGAAAATTTCGAGATCTCTCTCAAATAATCTCGAGACTTTAGCTCCGAATCGAGGGGAAACTGCTCACCTACTAACCCTAACTTTAGACAACGGGAAGTGCCGCGAAGTCAACAGGTGATATTTGAAAAGTTTTCGCGACATCTTACGAGATTTATTCGCAGATTATTTTCATGTATGGAAAGGATATCCTTGAGATGTCCGTGTAAAATAGGAACTTCCTCGTGTCGTCAGCTCAAGGAAAATATATCCTCTTTCCATCCCATGTTCCCTAGCTTTCACCCTTTCAGTTCCCGTGATTCTTTATAGCGATGCTTTTGCGGGGATAATAAATGCGTTTAGGATCAAATTTTGAAAGTGTAAATGATGGAGAATAGAAGTTGGTTTCGTTAAGCAAACCGTGTTATGAATGAGATCCGATGAAGTTCTTAAAAGAAATTGTGTGGCAGAAAGAAAGAAAACGATGATCAAATTGATAAGTATATTAATAAACAGAATGGGTTTGGGGATTTTTAAATAATTACTGTGGTTGTTTAATTTTTTATTACATAGGTCTCAATATGGTATTGATATATTCTTTTTCTTAATTTAATAAAACGACAGAAAAAGTGGCATTTTTTAAATTGAGATATGTATATATGTATCATTATATTTTAAATTTTATTTAGTTCACTTATCACTGTGTTATTGTAT
>NIJG01000231.1:81554-106822 GCA_002201625.1 Euglossa dilemma
AGTTTTTAATAGTTATTTTCCTTATATTATAATACCCATAGTCATTTTTTCTAATTTTAGATATCTCCTTTCAATTATTTTACGTTGATTTTTATTCGCCATAAATAAGCAAGTGCTTACATATTTATTTTGTGTGAAAAGATAGAGTCAAAAGTAGAAAAAATCATCTAAAATCGTTTAAATACAATTATATTTTTTACCATTTCATGCTTTTCACAAACTTCATCATTTTGATCAAATCCTACCGCAATACCTATCCTAACTTTTAACAAATCCTCCAAGTATTCCGTGTTAATAATCTTAATAACATCTAAACTCAGTTAAATTCATTCCGATTAATAATCCCATTCACCGGTAAAAATTTACATTTCGCGTATCGAATACACACAACGACGTTTAACGAAATTCACATCAGCCTCTATTTAAATACAATTTGTAACATACCATTTATCCGCGCTACGTTCCTTCAATTATTATCATCCGTGTACCGTGTATTTCCCACTGCCATATTTTCCAATTACCTTAATAACACCTAAAATCAGCCGAAGCCGTTCAAAACCCATCACATCCGCCACACCATCATTTAAACCACTCGTCATAAACCAATAATTCCCCGCACCACCCTTCTCCATCATTCGCGAGTACTACAAAACTGACCAAACTCGCAACGAAATTCCTCCACTTTCTATTTACCGTCGCTTTCACCCGAAATCACCGGGCCATCGGCGGAAATCGTGGAAAATAGCATATCTGCAATTTCGCCGCGCAGCTTCTTCCGAAGGGGCGCGTATGTCGCGCTTAATGTATGCATATGACATAAAGAGCCGGCGGAGAAATGGCCGGCCGCTGTGCAAACGCGCGTGCACGCGAAGACCACGTACGAACAGGTGCACGTTGCGAGGGTGATTTCGGTGTGTTCAGCCGGTATCCCGGACGTGGGATGGCGAGAAAGAGCGAGGAGACCGGCTCTCCATTAGTATGCATCGGTTTTTCGCATTAGCGACATTCAAATGAAGCGAGCGTTTAGCATAAAAGGCTACCGGGAAGAAAAAGGCTGCCGCTGATCCCCTGCAGGCGATTACCCCTGGTAAAACCGGACGAAAGCGGCCAGGATTCGTGGAAATCCGTGGCCATTGGGCTAGTTTCACTCGTGGACCCGCGAATCGCTTGTCCGTCAAACATTTGCGATGCGTTCACCGCGATTTTCCTAGGATATGCGAGAGAGTCGGTCTTTTGAGGTGCCTCAAAAAGCGGCGATCGAGCAAGCTGCTCGAAGAGGCTTTTGCAAGATTTGGGTTTATTATTTTATGTGTTATGTATATTTTTAGGAGGATTTCAGAGCAGCTTGTAAATCTGCGGAGATACTCAAAGGGGATGCTTGAGAGGCTTAGGGGCGAGGATCGTGAAATATTCAGAGTGGGGTTTGTTATTGTCAGAACGGTGGACTGGGACACGGAATATGTAGTTTTAAATGAGGTGTAGTAATGTAGGTGCGAAGGTTTTGAGGCAAGTTATGCTTTGGGGAATTTTTCATGGCTGAAGAAGGATTTTCTTTTAATTATCAAAATAGTCTGTTTCTCTTTAATTTATGCTAATAAAAAATGGTCAATGCTTAGCTGATTGTTATTCTCACGCTTGTTTTCGTTCTTTTCTCTTTTTATTTACTTTCTGAAATCTTTTGCGGAGTAATTATTAGCAATATGTATATTATTATGACAATTTTTATGTATTAGATATTTATATTATTATGTATTCCATGGTTGAAGTAAATATCGAGTTAGATCTAAGTCTGTGGAATTCATTTGAATGTAACTGTGTTATTTTTATTTTAAGTATCTTCTTATTTGATACACTCAGTTCTTCTGTTATGTAGCAATTTGTAGACTTTCTATAAATTTGTATATTTACAAATTAATTAATTGTTTCGAATAATACTTTAAAGATCTTTTCAATCTTTCAAACGTTTTCAACGTTTCCCAGTATTTTAATTTTGAAATTAGTGTCCACGAGAATTCGAGGAAATTTTTTATTGTACCATAGTAATCTATCAATTTTCATAACAGTTTTTCATAGATTGTCTATTATATAAATGGAAATTGTTAATTTTTTGTAAAATTCATGTGGAGTAAATTTTTAAATCCATTACTTTTTTGTAGAATTTGTATTATACGTTCAGGAATTGTCATGTGAATTCACGTAGACAAAATATTTTTAATATAGATTCTTTCCTAAGGAAAAACTTTATTCGTTAATTTAAAAATTAATATATCGATGCGATGAAGCTTTTCGTTTTCGATATCACGCTCAAGTAACGATATTTCTATACGATTATACATTTAATTAACGATTTATCTCTGAAAATTTCGTAACTACAGCCCATTGTAGATTAAGAGATGTTATTTCGTTGCAACGTGGTCACGATCGATACGAAATAAAGGCACCTTATTGGGACTATGTAACTAAATATTATCTGAATTTAATCTCGTTACGAAGCCAATTAGTTCCAATGGAAAAATTTCATGCGCAAGGAGGAATGTATTCATTGATCAGAGCCATCGTTTTATTCATCGATAACGAACGGACACATCAGGTGCAAAATCAATCATCATCTCACGAAACAGCTTTAACGACACTATTCTTACTTCTTAAAAATTCAATGCAGTTTCACTTGAAATATGGACCATTTATTTTGAAAGTGGTGTTCTTTTTTTTTAAATGAGATATCTCATAATTTTTGATTAATTTAGTGTAAAATACACAATAAAAATTGCACTTCCAGAACTTTCAAAAACTGCCAATGTCTTTCTGATTTACGTTTAGTTTTTAAAAAATTATAATTACTATAAGTGATAAAAGAATCAGAATCAGTAGGAAAATTATTCACCATAGAATCTTTCAATAATAAAAAAGAAAAAACCTCGTGGAATATCACTGCTAATATTCTACTTTATAATCACTACTTTGAAGTCAGTAGTAATCTAAAAAAATTCGATCCAGGAGTGGATAATAAATCGCATAAGCGAACAAAGAACTTCATAAAACCGCGCGAGAAGAGTCTATACCGCGATGATATTTCGAGGATTTCATACTTTCAAAATTTCAAAAGGTTTAAAACCTCGACAGATTCCTCTTTCAGCGATTTAAATATCAATCTCGTTCCCATTCCTAACCACGTCTGCGTCAGCTTCCGGCAACAATGCATCAGCCGAATCGAATTGCCAGTTTGTATAGTTTTTCGTTTTCGGAACAGAGTTTAACTTTTCCACTCGTATGAAGAGCTAATAATGCTGGCGACCTAATTATTGCAGCAGCCAGAGAGCCACAGTACGCAAAGGTCAATAGGAAACTGATCAATATATCGGAAACAACAACGGTCCATTCGGTGAACTGGCTGATGTTGTTTGAACGCGGACAACAGCAACATTAGCCGTCGTTTGATCAGGAAAGGCGCGTACGTGTTCAATCTTTGACCATAGACTAGGATGTTAGCAGCGCCGGATACAACTCCATTCCAAGTGGTCGACCCGACGGGCCATTGGCGCGGCGGTAATTTTGAATTATTATGTGATAGAAGGGACGCCGGAATTAGCCCGCTGAAAGCCAGATCGAATAATCGAATGCGTTAGAGGGCCACGATTGAGAATCGTCGCTAATTTCCATTGGCAAAGCACGGCTAATAACTTTTATCGTCGCTGATTATTATCTGTTATCGGAGACTGCAGGTTAGCTGATTGAACCTCGCGAAACGGGCATTAAACATTGGTACGTGTAATCTAATAACGCGGGAGGGGGGTCGAGAAGAGTGATATCGACCTTTATGTGTAATATTGATATTGGTATTAGTCACGGATCGTGATTTTCTGTTTTGAAATTTCGTCGCATATTGCGCGTTGATTAATGATCGAGTTTGGAAGATGGAATTACGCGGTGCGAAATGAGACTTAAATGTGACGGTGATTACGGAAGCGGTATGAGGCAAAAGTATAGAAGAAAATAATTTCTCATTTATTTTTTATTATGTGTTTTTATATCAGAATAACGTGAAATTAAAAATCTTTTTTTCACAATGCGAATGCTTATAAAATAGTAGTGCGAAATTATTTTTCGAAATATAATCGCGGAATTTAGTTTGTATTCTATTTGGTACAATAGTTCTTTTTTTAATCTTTTAGAACGAGAAATTTTTAATATCCGCATGATTATTCGAGCCATTTGCGTAATCATCTGCATTCATATAGAGTGGGATGAAAAATTATTAAAGAGGAATTAATTTTCGAAGGGATGTATGGATATAGATATGTAAAAGAGGCAATTTGGTGGCATTAATCACAGCTATCACTTTTTGGGTACTCGTGTGCCATTAAAAGCTCAATGTAATTTATTAACGCATGAGTTCAAGAATAGCAATGTCGATTTTTACATGTAGTGTTAATATTGATATTAGACACTGAGATCAATTTTTGGTTTTCAAATTTCTCCTGGAAATTATGCATTGTTCAAATTGAAGAGAATATGAATAAAAAATGACCGAGCAGAAGTTAAAGTTTGCACGGATGTATGAATGCAAATGTTTAACAGTAACAGTTTGATTGCACTATGACTCTCACACGATTAAACACTCCACGGAACTCTCATTCAAAAATCCCAACTCTCAATTCCCTGTACTCTAAACTCTAACTGTTCTCTCACAGTTCCTTGCTCTCGACTCCCCAGCTTCCACTGTTTTCTCTCAAATGCTCGTGAATGCATTTCGCACAACCACTTGATCTTGAACACGCGGTGTTCTTCCTGTGTACTACACCACTTTTCATCGATGTTGCCATTTTTAGGAGATATTTTAGCCTGTGATAGCTAGATAAATTTAAAACCTATTTTTTCTGATTATTTTTGTTTTTATTTTATTTTTCTGTGTTTGACTATTACTTATTTTTAAATTATTTGTAACTATACTCTTTTGACTTTATTTTTAGACGTATTTTTAGATTATTACTCGGATAAATTCGATTATCTTCTTCAATTTTAGTTTTAAATTTTAAACTGACAATGTTAAGCTGAACTTACTAAGGATATTTTAGTTAGTAGAGTAGTATATCGAATGAATCTGTATACGATTATAATACTATTTTAGTGTTTAATAAGATTATAAGACACCATAATCTCAAGTGTAGATTCCAAATAATATTCTCCTGTTAAAAACTGAGTGCTTTTTATCCATTCGTTGTTTATTTCTTAGATCCAAATACTTTTGACTCATTTAATACAAATTTTATCACTCTTACATTTCAGTAATTGTTACTGTCAACGATCTTTTCTTCAAAGGTTTATTCTCAGTTTCATCGATAGAAATAAAAGAAAGCTACGAAATCCATGATGGCAGGCAAAGATAGTGAAAACTCATATATAAAAATTTTGCTGGCGATCCAAAAAAGTATAATAAAATTGTATTGAATACCATAAATTAAAAATTAGAAAGATTAACAAACATTTAAATTCATTCTGCAACCTGATTTATTACAATCAACTTTAATAAATTACGTGAATAGATCTTTAATACATATTCCAAATTCCTCGAATTAATTTCAATGTGATGTATGTTACTGTGTGATCTATGCTATTTGGTTCATAATTCTAAGGTGCAGCTAGTGAACTAATTAGGACCTCCTCGTATTCTGCTCAATAGCAATTACCATGTTATAATTTTGTCTATAAAATCAACTACCTCAGCACGTAATCTGCAGACCTGGAATGTGAATGCACACTGCTGATGTATCGCTAATTACCGTAAAATCTAGGTTGTAAATTAACAACTCAGTGAAGATCGATAGTAGTAGTCCCAAAATAGAACTGATCAACAGACTCCTGATTCTCAGTATCCTGGAATTGGTTTATCATCTTAAATTTTAAATAGCTTTGCATCTTTTACATCATTTTTTTTAACGAAAAATATTTTATAATTTACTCGTAGCTAAAAATTGTTATATTATATTTTCGTTTCATATTTCGTTGTTAGAAATAAATTTCTTCGAAAATTCCAATTACTTCAGACATAATCCTTCAAAATATTTAGCTACTTACCCACAACCATAATACCAGTAATGGACACAATCATCCTGAATCACTTCATTTGTTATTTGACAATTTCGTAATTTCACAAGTGTTTCATCTGTAATTTTGTAAAACTCTCAAAATTATAAAAAATAATTCTTAAACAATCTTCTAACTATACTTCTTCCTCATCTACACCCAACGAAAGAGTTAAATACAAGTTAAAATCGCAAACAACAGTAAAATAGCGAGACACAAGAAGGAAGTTTGAAAGGGTAGTGAAACCGGAAATTAAATGAACCATATCCCAGTACCACTAGGAGAAACGTTAAAGTCAAGCAGGCTTTCATTGTTAAATATTAAACACGTGACATTATGCACTCAGGCGGCGTTCAGGGTGCAATCTGACGATTGCCTAAAAGGAACGCAATTAAAAATGGAATCGCTGAAATAGGTGGGTGAAAAATACACAGTAATTAAACGAGCTATACCCCAGTGAAATCAGGATTAATGTCGAAGCTCAAGCAGAGCTTCAACGTTAACGATAAATATTAAACACCTGACGGTAAACGCCCAAGTGGCATCTTTTTATGTAATTTGGCAATTGTATAAAAAGAAGGTAATCAAAATAGGATCGCAGGATCAGGGGTGGTAAAAACAGGATGTTTAATCGGAAGAATCTTGGTCCTGTCCGAGTGGAGTGCGAATGCATACGCAAAAATAACTTGGCCAGGGGGTGGAAAAAGGAGGGAGGGTAGAACAGAAGAAGAGAGCGAGACAGAGGGGATGAGAATAAAACGGGCGTAAATATAGCGTCGGTATACCAGAGGGAAATTCTCGGCGTGTTCCACGGAAATTGCTTTCTAATTGGTGAGATTTTTAAAAGTCACACAATAGCTCAGAGAGTTCTTGCCCCCCGGACACGAATATTACTTACTAATTGGTCACTTTCGCGAAACAAAGGGGTATAAAGGTATTATTCCTTGGGGTTTGCAAACACCGCCGCCAACCCGTTCGCAATTATTCAGACTTAGTTGTCTAAATTCTTCCCTTGATTATTCTGCCGTGTTTTCATTTGGTTCCTTCGCACAGTCATAATTCGGAGTGTCTTTTCATGCGATAAAGTTTAATTTCGTATTTCACTGTTGTCCTTTCCGCTTTCGGATGCGTGGCAAGAATTTTGTTATACACTATAGTCGTCCATTTTATGAATAGGTAAATCAGCATTTCGAGTAATTTCATTTCTAGTAAAATAGCAAAAATTTGATTTTGCGTTTAATACTGGATTTTTTGCCACATATTCTATACTTGAAATTGTGTAAAGAAATATAAAATATATCATATTCAAAAATATATCCTGATTGTTTGAAAAACTTTTCGCTACATCCTGTAGCATAATCGACGAGAAAAGGATAGACGATATTCAGAGTATATATAGATCAACATTTTTGATCAACGATCTGGATCAGGTATTTCATTATATAGTTTACGTATACTATTATAATACCTCGTGTAAAAGTTATGTCAACATTTAAATTCTTGAAACGAAACATTCGTATTACAGAAGAATCGTATTACAGAAATCAGCATCTCAATTTTCTACAGTAAAATCTGAAACTTCAAAAATTCCAAGAATCTCAAGATCCTACCAAGTTCCGTACTCGAATTTCCAGAATTCCGACCCACTAATTACCACGCCGAAAAGAGCAAACGAAGGAAAAAAAGTAATGATTTCTTTGCGTGTTTTACGATTCCAACAAGACCTCCGGACACCAACCCCGTTCCCGGCTCCGTCATTCCCGAGGAGATCGATCTTCCTCCTCGAAACATCGGCTACAAAGAGATACCGAGACTCGAAAGGAATTCGAATTCATTCCGTCTGCGGAGTAGAGAGAGTAAAATAACCTCGCCGCGGTCCAGGGAAGTCCCATAAGAGATGCCTGTTCTCCCTGAACGTCGAACAAAGACAGACGCAGGTTTGAAACGCACGAAACGAGGACAGACGACGAAAACACCGACACGTCCTCCGGTGAATACGGACGGAGAGGGGCTGTAAAATGGAAAGAAACGAAGGAAAAATAACGCCGAAACACAGAGGGCTACGAAAGAAGGACACAGAGAGAAAGAAAGGGGGGAAAAAAGACGAAGAAAATGGCGGGGGTAAGGATCGGTGGACGGAGGGGAGCCGAAATTAAGTGGTAGAAGTCAGAGATATGTCAGACGAGTTTTATTAAGCGGCATAAAAAAGAGATTTGTAATCTGACTGAGAGGGAGAGTTCGCTGCTCCATGGCCAAGGGTGACTTGCTCTTGGTGGGGAGCTGCTGAGGGGATGAACAGCGGGGCGAGGTTGAGCGAAGAGCAAGAGGTCGTAGAGATATGAATTTATTATTAAGGACCGCCTAAGGGACAAAGTACCCCTGTTTCTTGATAAGCAACCATCCCATCCGCGCCACCCCATCCCACTACAACTCCCCTCCAGTTCAACCCTCATCCCCGAGGCTACCAGACCTGCAGAACTTGCAGAACTTTCTCCCACTCCTGGAACTTTCTCCTGGTGGGGGAGAACGACTAAGAGTGGGGCAATGTCGTCGTCAGTATCTCGCATTCCGCGTCTGTTGACGCGATGCACAGTGTGTCGTCCAATAACCACAATTCGAAAAATTAAAATCTACAATTCATAATTTATTATATCTTAAAATACACGTCAAGTATCAGATCTTCTCCTTGGTACGAAATGTGAAGTTTAGTGTGTACCATTAATGGTAAACATGATATGCAACATGTTAACCCTTTGCGCTCGAAGAATTTTTTCTTCGTTAACATTTTTAACAATGAAACAAAAAAGGTAAAGCACGAGTATTGGTTAGATTATTGGGTTACTTCGTGTATAGTTATTATAAATATATTTATCGTTTTATATTCTTATTTAGGTAATGGTATTAAAACAAATGCGACTGATAGTCACCACTCGAGTGCAAAGGNTCACCACTCGAGTGCAAAGGGTTAATAAAAATACATCGATTTTAATATTATCCGTCAATTCTACGAAAATTTTTAATCGAGTAAGAAGACTTCTGTGACAAGGAAGAATAATTTTGTTGGATTTTGGATATTTTGGATTTTCAGTATACTTAAAGCTAGGTTTACGGGACCCACCCGTCAATTTGATTATATTAAGTTTGCTGCTGTTGCAATTGTTGTCAAATTAAACTCATCGTTTGTGTTTCAAAGAAAGTACGTGGTTTCCTTTACCCGTAAATTTGACGGGTGTCCGTAAAAATAAGTACACAAAAAACGTAAACCTAGTGTTAACGATACATTCATTTCTCTACACGCCGACCCCACTCCGGCGCCGCGTCACTCCCCACTTTTCTCCCGTCTTCGCGGTGGCAGAGTGGGGGAAGTTCTGCAGACGTTCTGCAGCCTTGGTGACCCCTCACTTTTTCTGACGCGTAACCCCTCCTTTTTCATCGTTCGCTGGAAAAGCCCGAGCACGGCTAATTTATTCCATAGTCGAGTCAAACTGCTATTTGTGAGGGTGGAAGCCGGCCGAGGGGGTGAGAGGCAGCTGCACAGGCTGCTGCAACGAACAAAACTTGCGGCCGTTCTGCGGATAGCAACAATATCGTATTCATTCGGCTGTTGGCATCTTCTTCCCCTTTCTTCTCCCTCTTGGCCTCCCCGTTCCTGGCCTCGACGTCTGCTTTCCCTCAAACTCGAAGCTTCGTATACATAATGCAATGCTTCGTTCCTCTTTGGCCTCCGGCTGAGACGAGGATTTAATTGTCGGTCGTTAGACGGCCTTCCTATAGGCATTTATGGCGTTGATTCCTTTCCTCCCTTGCTTTTTCAACGGCTGCCTCACCGTCTTATTAATTCTGCAGAGCTTGGTACCGGCCTTGAAACGTACTGGGGATTAGTCCGGGTGTTAATTCTGAATTTTTTAATGGTTGTAAGTCGTGGAACTTTTCGGGGTATGCAGGCCGTTTGTGCGAGCAAGACACTTTCCTTCGTAGGTTGATTCGTAGAGTTTCTTTGCTTTGAACATGGCTGCTGTAAAGTCTTGCGAGTTTGAGCAAGGAAATTGTTTTCATGCATCTAAAAATAGCGTAATGTAAATTTAAGCGATACAATTTTTCATTCGTCACAGCCTTTTAGTGTTTTAATTTGATTTTTTAGAGCTTTGGAAGATACGAGTAGTATGTTGGTTTAAACAAATATTTAATTTCGAATAAACATTAATGTTCAATATGTTGGTTAAAATTAGTCACTAGATCAGTATTTTTTACACCCTCTGTAATTTACATCAATATATTGTACACTTTAGTCTCTGCACTGGTTCAACATATGCAAATTCATGAGGAAAGTTTCGTTGAAAATATTTCTGAAAATCATATATCGCGTGCTTGTGTAATCAAATTGAAACCGTGGCGCCCCTTTGTCTTTGATTTTGTTTGCTGAACGGATCAGACATGCTTTTCTATGTGTTTGCAATTTTAATTTCATACGTGACATTAAATTTCCTTTTTCGACCAACGTAACGCTGCTATTAGCTTCTTTTTTATCATGCCTATTTACCTAGCCTCATATTGCCTGTTCCTTGAGTAAATTATAAAAGCGAATTATTTTGCTGGTAAAATATTCATCAAAATTTCACGTCACGAGAGAAAACAAAAGATAACTTTTCGAACGTTTTAACGCTTTTGTCGCGAAAAATGGCTTTGGACGTTGTTCGCGTGTGTTGCCAAAATTTCAGGCGCTAATTGGTTCCTTTGAATACTATAAATTTTATATCAGTACTTGATGAGAATTCGATATATCGTAGGGGAATTAACGTTGATACGTATATAATATTTTATTATGATTTTACTGATTAAAACGATTATTATTATTAATCAAAATCGTTTTGAATGTATAGGATATATTGAAGGTATAGTATTGTATACTTATTTATTTAAGAACATGTGACTGGTACCGTTTAATACAGATAAAATAATTAAATTGAATCGGGACTGTATCAAGCGAGTAAAATTATTAGTGTACAAATGATATTATGAATTATTAATAATTATAATATGATTATTAGATCTACAAAGAGTCATTAAATAATATTGTATTAAAATTATTAATAATTGGAATATAATTAATAATGACGATAAATATCAATATCAATTTGTTTATTTTGTAATTCGTTCTTTAATTTATTCGATAATTTATTCTTAGGTGTGACTAAATTTTTTGTTTTGTTTATTGTCTCTTCGGTACATCGTGTAATTGGAACGTTCGCGAATCCTCGTATAATTGATGTTGATTATGATTTTAATTAGCGTGCATATTGGATGGAAACGATATTAATTAGATAACTTACAGACCCATCAACCGTCATCAAGAAGTGTTTCTTTTGATGTGTTTCTGTAATGAGCATCATAATAGATGCACCCACGAGACATGATGGCTATTAATTACGCATATTAATTATGCTAATCCTGTCATGCCATTGTCGAACGTGTATTATACTATCCAAGTGTATATAGTATCATAATATTGTTGCAATATTGTACATGTTCTGAATTGCCATACAGATTCATTAGTGCCTTCAAATTTATTAAATATATAGTGTATGTAATTAAGAAATGGTGATTTATTTCTTTTTATTTATATATTTTAGTTTTTTTTTCTTTCATTTTCGATATGCTGTTTTTGACTATTGTTTATTGTATGTTATATTTAGCAATTCTTTGATATTTTTTAAATATTTAATTTGTATTTGATATTCCTTATTCTTACTCCGTATTTAGTTTATGTTAATTATTTTCTGTAGATGTCGATTCAAATTATTAGTATATAATGTTAGGAGTATGTTAGAGTCATGTGATATTGAAAGAAAATTTTTATAGAAGATTTGTTTGAAAACTTAATTCTTGAAAGGGATTTAATCTGGTATAAATTAAATTATAATTTTATCGCGATTTTTATGATAAATAGATTCTATGAAATATTTAAGATATTAGTTGGAACTTTAGACTAATGTCGTGTAGATAATAGACGTGTATTGATTTGCTATTTTTGTACAATTCTGTAAAATGATTCCAGCTATTATAATTCTTGCAACGTATTTTGGATCGTTATCTCGCATGAATACAAAATTTCTGGCCAATTAATCGTTCCTCTGGTAATCTGGGTCAATTACCACGTTCTGCACGAGATCTGCACATGACCTAATATATCTGAAAAGAGTTTCATGTCGTAAAGTAAAAAAGAAAAATGAAACGTATTAATGTACGATATAAATATCAAGAGTGTCAAAATTATAAATGTAGATAGATAACTTAATAGGTAACTTAATCTGGATGAAGGACTTAGTAAATATGAATTTAAGAATTAATATTTAAAAATTTACAAATTTAACAAGTTTTTGTTTCCATTTTGTTACGTTATTTAAACACCTTTCTGACAACTGAACAGTTACGAATAATCGTCATCAAACAGTAATTGTTCTTTATATCGGACAAAAATTCATTTTAAGTCTTCTGATGATTAATCACGGTATAACGAAGATTTGAAAAATGTTCTATTAATTATAGCTATCGTGAATCTCGATTCGCTTCCGGTTTCAGCACGAAACTTTCCGAATGTTCGCATTTCTTCGAACGATTTCTTAACTCGCTCGAGTTGGAGGACTAATTCCATTTCCAGTCGGTAATCTGTCCATCATAATTTCCGCGTCAGACTACTTCAGAATGTAAACAAAATGTTCTCGCCGCCCATGGATTTGGTCGCTGGAGTTATCATTGTGAAACAAACTTTGAGAAAATTTCTCTTCAATAATTTAGGTAATGAACATCCAATCCCGCCGCAAGAGATCTGACTGCATCACTTTCATTTCACGAGCCTCACGGAGCATTCGTTGAATTACTTTTCTAACTATTTCTCCAAATGCGTTATAATTATCCGAATTTTCCGATTTTCCGTACGTTTGCTGTTAATCGTGAACAATTCTGTTTGCAAGAAAAGTATATATGATTTTGTATTCGAGAATCCATTTAACCGATTGCATTTGTGATATTTCCAGTCGCCATTGAATAAAATTGCAAAGGTCGATACTATTCGATATATTTATTTTAAAATAACGTAAAATCGTGAAATAAAATAATCTTACACAATAGTTTATCCACGATTTCTTGTTTACTGTTGTAAGAAATATTGTTTTTGTGGCAGAAAATCTTTGAATTGCTATATTTCTATGATGAAATAATTGCTAGGTTCAAAGAGCTAATCTATTCGGTATCTTCTTAAAATAAAATTGGAATTTTTTGATATAATAATAATTAATAAGGAATAGCAGAAATAATTCTGACAAAGATTTTTTAATAAAATAGTAATAGGAATTCGATTCGAAAAGCCAAAATTGCTTTAAGGACTACTCAATATTCCATTCATTTTGAATTGAAATAAAATGAAACACACCAGAAATGGTAATTCCAGTAAGAACGAACACTATATAAAATTTTCGAACGAGGAACCAAAATAAAATCGCATAATTTATTATTACCAATAATTAAACATTTATAACCATGATAATTTCAGAAAACAAAACCTTCATCGAACAGCATCATAGTAATTTCCAACCATTCCTGGTCGATGATGGTAGTTTTTATTTTCACAAAAATACAAATATCGACAACGGAATACGAAGTAACCAAAGCTAAAAAAAAAAACAGGATACAAGAAAAACATCAACCCGATGAAGAAGAACTGAAGGGTGGAAAATCGTCGAGCTCGCAGTTAATGCGTCGTAATCAATTATTCGGCGTGGATCGTGTGGCCGGTTTCGATTAATCGAAGGGAAACACAGAACGGTTATCTGGTGTTTAAAAATTTAAAAATTCACCGGAAGTTTCGCCGAGCTTTTCGTTCCAGCCGGAGATCCGGCTAATGAATCCTTTACCGCGATACGCGCGCAAACAGCTTTGCCCTTTCACGCAGCAATATCGAACCCTTGCAGCTTTAATTACGAATTGATCGAGGATCTTCGCGAACTTTTGCCAGACGATAACCTCGACGGCGTCGTCGCGACGTCGGGTCGCCTCGCGGCGAAGGTGCACGAATTCGACCTGGTTACCCACGTCGGGTGATATTTTCGTTGTTGACTTCGAAACTTTTTAACTCCATATCTAAGGTTCGATTCGATAATTCATTTCAAGCGATGTTTTGGTCGCCATTTGTATGGGAAACCTGGATTGCATCGTTGGATTCGGTGTTACGTAAGGAAGTCACTCGAAGGTTTGCGAGTTGGAGATAGTAATAAATAGATGGAAATATTGGTAGATTATATTATGGTTCTTGTTGCGAAATGAATGTTTCTTTGGTTAATTCACGCAGTGAGGCATGTGGATCGTATAAATAAAATTATACTGGTAGGAATCATAAAAATTAAACGACAGAAAAGTTAGTCTCTCAGGGATTGCGTAATGCAGAATTATGGCAGAACATTTTATTTCTCAACTGTTCTTAGGATATATATAAAGGTAGATATAAAAATGAAAAGATTTTGACAAATTTTTTTTGTTGAACGAAGATACATAGGGAATTTTGGTTATCGAATTATAGTTTAGATTTTATCGAGCTTCTGTCAATCGTAGTGCAGTTCTCATGAAATAGTGACAAGAAAATCTTGAGAATATTTTCATTTTTATAAGCAAACCACAAGAAGTGCCTTGATGTCATTCTAGTTTCATCACCAGTTACTTTTAAAAGGTTTATATCTGCGCTTTTGATTTGTCATTCCATTTGTCACTTATGTTATATGAATAGACTTCTTTCCGGTCACAAGTCACTACCAGAATTAGAAGTTTGACAAGAGAATGGAGATATCGTGTCTTTTCACTGAAACCTTTAAATATCGGATATCTCCTGACGCAATTTATTTTAATGAACTCTCGCTCAATGATTAACACTTGGACTTCTAACGTCAGTTAGCATTATCGACATACATGATCGAGCGATTAAATTGATTTATCCATATTGATTTATGATATTTGATGTCGCTCGATATTTTCTTCTCTATCACAGATTCATTTTTTAAAGAAACTTATTAAAATATCGTAGAGATAAATTCTAGGAATAATTTGTAAAGATTCTAGAGACTATGACTATTAAAAATATATTAGCAAAAAACAGAAACTACCCCTTCACGTGTTGCATTCGTTTTTAATACTAGGTTTACCGGACCTGTCAATTTGACGGATGGATTGCTCCAATTATACAAAATTGAGAGACTTAATTAACTTATATTAATCTTTAAGTGATCGATTCGACTGATGCATTGTTCCAATTATACAATATTGAGGGATTTAATTAACTTATATTAACCTTCAAGTGGAGACCACCATTTTCATAGCGCTATTGACAAAGTGATGTCAAATTAACGAATCCTTAGATAGTGGTATATTCTACTTGTATTAAAAAGCTATTATTAGTTATTTCACTTCGAGTCACCTCTGATAATACGGAGATAATTTATCTTCGAGTCACCATTAGTGTTAGGGGTTAATTTGACGTACGTCACTTTTCTAAAATTAAATGTATTAATTTTTTTAAAATACCTCGTCAATTCTACCTTAAAAATAGGTATACAAGATACCTCAGTAAAGCTAATGTTAAAATCCTTACACACGCATTCACACACTCTCATACCTCGGAAAACGACCACCCGCACTTCTCGCCCAAACAAGAAAAAGTCACGTATGCTCCTCCCCTAAGCAGCCGGAAATTTCCCATATTCTTTCCATAAACTTTCCATGTTTCATACGTCCACATGCACACCATCCCACAATATCAGGATCAAGTTCTTTCACAGAACGTTTCAGCGTTTATCATTTCTGAAAACCGCCCCTCAAACACAACGAGTGACAAAGAGCTGGATGTACACCCGGATTTCGCATACGCGAAAGCGGCTTCGTCGCGAAACTTGTTCAATCGGCCGGTAATCGCGCGATTACCCCGTCGGGCAATATGAGCGAAAGTCCCGCCGAAACTTCCCCCTTGTCGTCACTCGAGAGAAGACGCCGCAATTTAATGTCACTGTTGCTTTCTTCCGGAAGACAGACACGAAGTTCTCCCAACCCTGCGGAACCGACGCTGTGGGACGTCATGGCACAAAGGGGTTGGAACGCGGCGAAGAAGCCCGCCGGAAGAAGGGGTGGGTGATGCCAAACGGCTTTTTAATTTAGCTAAAATCCCTCCAGCCTATGGTCGAGCGTTCCAGTTTCGGATGCGTGGTCCCCAGAGGGCGCGATGGATCGAAACGTTTAGCGGACTGCAACCCCGCGTCGCGACGCAAATATCAACGGCACAGGGAGCGGGTAGATCGTAATAACAGGAGTGTCTCATTAGCCCTTACAGGGCCGGAAAGCTGTCAATATTAGCTCGAAATGAAATTCAGTTCGTTATTGTCTAAACATGCAGAAATTTACGTACACGAAATCTCTTCCTTGTTCGTTTTTTAATTAACTTTCATTCGTCTTTATAGTCACTTATTTTGATCGGTTTTTCGCTATGCGATCTTTTACGCTTTGCTTCGTTTCTGTCTTGAACAGTTAGGATAAACTTTAAATTTCATGTTAACTAAAAATTTTGTTCGACACCCCTAGGATTCTACGCGCCAAAGTAAGAAAAATGTTCATATGAACATACAACTCTGTTCCCCAATTTCAGCTTATTTCTTCTTGCAATAATTCCTATTACGTTTGGAACATAAATATCTAGTGTTGTTGTGAAGCTAGATGAATTTGTACTGTATCAAGTGCTGTGAAAAAATATCTTTGTAAATCACAAATAACGATTATTCAAAATAGTATAATAATTCATCACATATATTTTTTAAAACATGCTACATTTTTACTATATATTAGTGCAAGTAGTAGTAGTTATTTGCGAATTCATTTGATCTGCAACACGAAGCGTATTTATTAGCGTAGAATTTATGTTTGCAATACTTTGTATTCGTTCCATCGAATCACACGAGACACCCCGTACATGGAAAGTGAGAAAACTCACTTTTATTTCACCGCTTTACTCGAGTCTCCACCCTTAACCGAACCCCGTGTCGTGCACCCTTCGATCGGCAGGCTTGTCCACGCTTTTTAATCCCTTCTTCCACTTGGTCGGAATCGTTCCACGCACTTCATCCCCTTTCATCTTCCTCCTTTCATCCCGCTTCCCCTTCGCCCTTCCGCGTCGAGTCTCTGCCTCGTCCTGGACGAATCAATCGAGAATAATAAAGAAGATCGCGCGGTAAATTAATTACTCGTTTCTCTCTGCCTTTCCCGTTCGGCGATCGAGGAGTTTCAGGGTTTTTCAGGTGAGTCGTTTACAGAGGAGACCGGTCTCCCCCGTTAATTGGGGGAGATACCCTTCAGTGTTGCTCGATGTAGCTCTTTAGCAGCAGGGGCGGAGCACGGTCGATCGTGTCTTTTAACAAGTTTCCCTTCGAATTGGCAAATTCATTCGTCCAAACTGGCAGCGTCAACAAAAGTAACGAGATTCTTCCTTTCCCGGATTTTCCGAGCAGCAGATTATTTCGGAATTATTTCAGCCGGCGCTCTGGAACATCGTGTATATAAATTTCTGATAGAACCGAATGGAATTTCTTACCCGAACGCTTAAACGAGACAGAGAAGGCGGGAGAAAAAGGGGTGGGGAAAAAATGAGGGAAATATCGATTAAACTCCGAGGCCAGAAGCGAAATTGGTATATCTCGTTAGCTTCCCAATTTTCCGACATAATGTAATCGCGATTCGCCGCGGATTTTTCGGTAAACCTTCCCAGCCGGGGTCTTATTTGAAAGTTTTAACTCGGCCGGCTGCTCGATGAATTTTTCATCCCCGATTTACGGATTCTTTTCCTTTCTTCCAATTTTCCTTTCTCTCTCTCTCTCTCTCTCTCTCGCTCCTCTTTCNTTTACGGATTCTTTTCCTTTCTTCCAATTTTCCTTTCTCTCTCTCTCTCTCTCTCGCTCCTCTTTTTTTCTCTTTTCAATTAATCACTGCAACGAACGAATATGACCGTGTGCATAACCTATGGGAGAAAAAAAGAAGACAATTTCCCGCTCTGGAACTCTCGATTGAATTTTTAATTTTCCGGTTTCCCGTCGCAGGATTGATTTCCTCCTGCGTCCTATCTTCTTCCTTTTTCTTTTAATTTTTTGTTCTTCTTTTTTCCGGGGGTGCGTTCTTTTTAAACAGTTCCCATATTCACGGGAAGACAGAGAATTATTACGAGAACGCGGAACGACAGAGGTCGGGAATTTTAATTACAAGCGAAATACGGAATACTCGAAGAGACTATTCGGGGTTGTATTTTTGAAGGGTGGATTAGAGGCGACGAGGGTCCGGCGCACCTGTACCTTCTTCCGCCCGGTTTTTGTCTCTTTAGCGTGCAAATTACACCGGCTATTTTTTTTAATAGGTCCACGCTTCCTCGCGGTTGAATTAATTGCGGCCCACGGACGCTGCTTCGTTAGTGCCGCGGAAAGTAAATTCGTTAAATATCTCGTTTTCGCGGCAGCGTTGTTGCGCCACCGCAAAATACGCCGGATACATGGGCGTCGTCGTTGCTGCGTGTAAAAATGTTGGATTAAGGCGTGCCCGCTGGAAAAATATCGTCGGAATTTCCTGTTCAAATTATCGATCTCCTTTTTTTCACCCCACGATTCTCTTCTCTGTCTCTTTTCAGATAATTATGCCGATAATTTTAATGGGTATGCGAATTTTTTTCAAGTTAGGTTTTTACGAATTCGACGTGAGCGGATATGCGTTGAATGTGCGTGCAAATTTCGAAGGGTAGAATTTTTTACCGAATGATTTTTCACGTGTGTAGCGAGTAGTAAGAGAATAATGAAGTTTCATAGCGTTTTTAAATCGAAATAATTTTAATTATTTGAATAGCTTTAATTATTTAAGCGATTCATTTTTGCAAATTAAATGGGAATGGAATTGCGTTGAATGCATGTATAAATTTCGAAACCTAGAATTTTTTACGCGAATGATTTTTCGTCCAATTTGAATTTTCGTGTGTATAGTGATTAATGAGAGGATAATGTAGGATTATCGTATTTTTAGATTGAAATCATTTTAATTGCTAAATTAAATATAATAATTCAAGTCAACCATTCTTGGGAATTAAGTGTAAATGAAAATTTATCGAATATGTATAAAAGTTGTTTTAACTTTTGATAAGATGTAAAGTAAGAAGTTAGTCTTTCCACGAATGTATAAACAGGTAGCAGATATCTTACAAATTGCAAAAAAATAGTGGAGAATGAAGATAGTAGTGTTTTTCTTCCACTTATACTATTTTAGAAACCATTGATCTTATAAAGTATTTTTAAAATAATACATGTCGTAATTATAGTACATTTAGAATGAAATTATTTGAATCAAGTCTATAAAAATTTGATTTAAATCTCAGAACATGGACTAAGCAAACAAGGAAAGATAGCGGAATAACGACGAGGAGAAAAAGAAATATAGTTCGATTTAAAATACGTTGGAATAATTTTATTCAGATATGAGTTATCGGAATTTTGATTCGATATATTTTAAATGGAATTCGAGAGATTTATTATGTTTTTAAAGTAGTACGTAACGAGGAAATTTAGTCGCTTCTGTAATACTACAAATTCATTAATATTCATAAATGGCAATTCAGTATTTGCGATGAAATTTTGTTTTCATTAATATTAACCGACACCGCAAATAATTATTAAACGATAAATTAATTAGCGGAAGGTTATTACGTAAATGGTTATGCCAACATTTATTAGACTATTCGATAATTAATCGCATATCTTCTATGAATCCAATTTTATCAACATTAACAGGTTAACAGGTTTAATTATGATTCACTTCAAGATCGCCCAAAATGGAAAATTTAATATTTCGCTTTATCGAAATATTTTTCGAGTAATTGAAATAAAATTGTTTATGCAAACAATTTTGTCGCTTTATGGACTTCCTGATGATCGATAAATTAACGTAATAGAGTAACGTTGTTTGTACAATATTCCTAATTAACAATGTTCAAATAATAATTAACAACTGTGCTTATATCTTTTCATCGAATTCTATAAATATTGTTCCTTATCTTACGACACTATTTCTTCTACTACTCGTTCGTTAATTTCCAATGGAGTCAGGAATTTATACCAAAAGGATACATCGAAAACGTAGACTGTCATTTTTAAAGAATCATATAATGGCAACTAGCAAAGGCCCGTTTGAAAACAACAATGGTAAAAGGTAAATTTCGAGAACTATCGAGTCATGCGTCACGATGGAAAGGTAAAAGAGAAGAGTTCTAAAACAAAAATTTCGTTACGGGTTCTCCAACGCGAAACTCTGATGAATGTTCAGCTTCAACCTAAACCCAGTTACACCGCGAAAAAAAAAAAGAAGAAAAAACCCGGAAAAATAAAGAGAAACACGTGCACAAAAGGGCAAACCTGACAGGGTGGAATAAACAAAACGACAAAAGGAAGCTGGAAACACTCGTCTGACCGGCTCAATAAAGATCAATCCATGCAAAACCCGAAGAGAGTCGGTGTATCGTCGGAACAGCCGTTCCAGAAAGCGGTTTCGATTTACAACCACCGAGCTCCGTGCATCGCTACTAACCGATAAACCAGCACCGAAACGTACGCGGCTCGTAAATCCACTAGACCATTGTCTCGAATTCGAACGTCGAAGGAGAGGACGTGGGAACGGAAGCCACGAAGGAACCATTAAAAGAACGCAGCGTGAAGGTGTTCTCCATGCGAATTCTCCCTGTCCCACGTGGTCGAAATTGTTAATTTTGTATAATCAGCGCACAGAATCGAGTCTAAGTTTATTTTCTGATTTATCGTCTCAAGGGTTATCAACGAGTTGAATGTTATGTTATTAACACTAGATTTACGAAACCCGTCAATTTGACGGGTGAGTTACTCCAATTATACAATATTAATAGATTTAATCAACTTATATTAAGTTTGTTAATATCGTAATTGTTTTTAAATTAAACTCATGGTCTTATTTTTTAAGAAAATACGTAGTTTTCTTTACCCGTAAATCTGACGGGTCTCCATAAAGATAGGTATTCAAAAACGTTCGTAAATTTAGTGTTAATTATATTATTATATAATTTCATACCGCTTTCTCATCTGGTCATGGTGAAATATTATTTACAACAAAAATTTTTATCTGTGGCATATTTCATTAATTTCTTCATAACATTGCCTTAACGATGAGAATAATTAAAGATTTGAAAGCATTGATATTTATCTAACCCTTTGGGGACGAATATCATAATATACGTAGATATATTTTTCTTTTTTGAAAACTGTTTGGAATATAGCGAAAAATAATTTTAGCATTGTCATTAACGTTGTAAATTCAAAAAATTTTCCTTGGTTCGTCATTTTTAATTATTACGTATATACTCGATGTATCGATAACTTTGTTTCTCGTCTGCAAAGGGTTAAATTATGCGCTTCTAGTAATTTCGGTTTCGTTGGACACCGGTGACTTCCATGGTATTTAACGTGTTTACTCTTTGCCCTTGACGATATTTTCGTTGCAGGAAAATAGTCATTTGATAACTTTCTGATTCATAAAGTCGATGATACTTTTAAAACGGTAAATAAGACATCACATAAAATTATTTTACTTCGACATTCCACGCATACGTTAGGTAATTTTAAATTTGATATATCAATAAACATTGACCGTCAGAGTCTGATCAAATGGCGAGGGCAAAGGGTTGACACATTGATTGACTAGTTATCTTAGACCAGAAGTAGTTCCTTTGATGATTCTTGCACCTTCTACCATTGGACTTCATCAATGACTGGAGAGTCTTAAATATTTAAAATCGTCGATGTAAGAAAAACACTGTCGACTAAATAATTTCGACAATTTTATTAAAATTACTCTTCAATTGCCTTTTAGAGTTAAAGTTTCTCCCAGTCTCGATTTTTAGTCGTTCCCATGCTTCCAATTCGAGAAATTTTATCAGAAAGACTGTAAGATATACGATAGAACCTTCCGTCTTTTGATTCGACTTATGTGATGATTATGCAACGCCTATATCGATACATATATTCTGATACCTATAATTAACTTAGTTGTCATCTCCATAATAAGAAACGAGATACACGAAAGTAAACGGAAGAAGGAGGAGTGAAACAAAGTGAGAAAGCGATGAGAGGAGGAAGGGAGATGACGTCAGGGTGCATTAATTTAGGAGACAATTTCTGGTGTCCCATCGTGGGCTACCCGTGGAAGCCAAACTGAAAGTCTGCTGGGGTTACTGGCCGCTTGAGAAACGACTTTTGGAATCGACTTTTCTGCCGGAGAGACGAGAAGTTTGGCAATTTCCTGGGGCTAATCTGTCGGTCGGTCAGCATTGAGATGCTGCCGCTGGGGCTGAGGACAACCTGCTAGAAGCCTGCGGGGCCAGGGACGCCGGTTGAAACGTGGTTGGACCCATGGACCACCTTACCACTCCGGGGTGGTCCCATGAATTATACAAGCGACTCTTCGTCTTTCCGTCTTTTCTCTTCGTTTCTTTCTTCTATCCTTTTCCGTTTATCTTGCCTTTCCGATCTTACCCCTTGTTTCTTCTGTTTTCTTCTTTCTTTCTCTGGGTTTAATTTTGCTAACTCCCAATGCATGTTTCTTTCTGTTCTCTGCAGTACTATCTTCTTCTTTATCTTTCTTTCTTTATCGTTCGATTCTTCCACTTTCTTGTTTCACTACCTGGTTTTTACTTCGGTAATTGTATGGTGTATACTTGTGTTCCTTTCTTTACCTGTGTTTCGCGTTCTTCTTTATCTGTTTTCGTTTTCTTAATTTCTGTTTTGTCTTCGTTTCTTAGTCTTTCGTTTTTATATCTTTTATATTTTTCTTCCTACTACTCTACTTTCCTCGTTTCTTCTACTTTCTTGTCGTTCTCTTTGTCTTTAACTTCAGTAACTCTTGGTTGGACTTGCTTTTACTTATTGCCTCCCTCCTTTTTACTTCTTCTTGTATTTACAGTTTTCTTTATCTGTCTCTCTGTGGTTCGTTCTTTTTACCCTGCTCTACTATTCTTCTTTTTAATTTGTTGGTTTACTTTTATGACACTTGATGTACGTCTTCTTTCCTTTATCCACTCTCTCCCCCATTTTTTCATCCTAAGATTCGCATTTTTCTTTACCTCAGTCTCTCCACATCATTTTGATCTCTGTTTCTTTTCATGTTTCGACTTTGACTTTGGTAATTCTTGGTGTACCTTGCTGTTTTCTCTCTCATTCGCTCTTTTTCTTTTACCTGCTTCTTTTTTGTCTCTTCTCTACATTTGTTCCACTACTTTTCTATTTTATTTTTAACCCTTCTGGATAGAACCAAAACTTCGAATATAACTTGAACTTCAGATTCTAGATGAAGAAATGATACACGCTGAAAGATAATGTTGCAAAGATTCCAAAATTCAGTTTACATCGATGAAACCTGTTCTTTCTTGCAAGAAACGATATTTCTTTATTATCATAAAAAGAATATGAAGTTAATGCCTTAGTCTATGCTTTTGTATCTATTCCTGGCGTCAGTCTCACTTTTCCTGTATGTTTCGTTTCTTTGTCACACGATGTTATAAAATCAGGCTAATAGGAAGGGGTAATTTCTGTTAATAACAGAAACGGATTCACTCTACTTATTACTCTACTTATTAGTCCAACACTTTTCTCAGCGGTCTTCAAATGAGCAACGCATAGTACATATTACATTTCGACCCTGTTCTAATCACGCTTTGCTCGCATACAGTCTTTATTTCCTTTCACTTCTCGTTAAACCAGATACATATCCTTACATTTAAAATCCAATGTGCTTGTCACAATCCACGAAAACGTCAGTCATACGTCGAGCCATTTCAGTAATAACACGTCACCGAAACGAAGAAACATCGGCAAAAATTCACCACGAGCTTGACCCGTGTTGTTTTCATTGGGCCCTATTTAGAAATCGCGGCTCTCGCTCGTGACATCGGTTTTCCTTATCACGAGTCTCGCGCGATCTTGGGTAATCGAAGGGGGTTAAGGATGGGAAAGACACGAGTGGTGGCAGTACAAGAGGGGTGGCAGGAATCTCTCGGGACACAGGAAAGAGACGTGGATGCGTGCCAGAAGCGACTCGAGCTCATCCGTCGCCGACGACCCCTTTCGTGATTGAGCGCTCGCGCCAATAAACGTCGCGGTTGATCGGCTCCCGTGTTTGAGTGGATTTTAATTAGACCGGATAGCTCGGCTCTTCTGGCTTTAATGAGCTGCTCGATGCCCTAGCCGGCAGGGCGAGGGAGTTTTTGTGCGCCACCCTCACCTACCCTCGGCTTCCTTCCTTCCTCGGTCCACGTCTCGTGTCGTTTTGTTTTCGAGTAAACAAGCAGGGTCTTTTATTTTGTGGTCGCGAGGAAGGAGGAGCTCTGCGTTAGCCGGGTTATTAGGATTTTCCGCGTTGCTGGAAATGACGACGCTGCAGGTGCTTGCCTCTGAGCCCATTCACTACCAGCTATTTCGTAGTAAACGTATGTACTTAGACTGTCAAGGTATCTCGAGGTCAGACTGGTCGCAATTAGTCACGGAATAAGTTTATTTGCCGTTTGAGTTACGAATTATCTGCAGCTAAATGTTTTCTTTAACACTAAACCCATCAGGGTCAAATGACCGGTGAATGGAAAAGAAGTAGAAGCTTCAAAAAATAGAATAACGCGAGACATCGAGAAAATTACTATACATATATTGGAAGAAAAATCGCGGAGACGAGTGATTAAGATGATAGTAACGTTGAACGCGGAATTTTTTATGAAAGTTTGNGTTTGAGTTACGAATTATCTGCGACTAAATGTTTTCTTTAACACTAAACCCATCAGGGTCAAATGACCGGTGAATGGAAAAGAAGTGGAAGCTTGAAAAAATAATTTGTTGGGTAATTAGGATTTTCCGCGATGCTGAAAATGACGATGCTGCAGGTGCTTACCTCTGAGCCCATTCACTACCAGCTATTTCGTAGTAAACGTATGTACTAAGACTGTCAAGGTATCTCGAGGTCAGACTGGTCGCAATTAGTCACGGAATAAGTTTATTTGCCGTTTGAGTTACGAATTATCTGCGACTAAATGTTTTCTTTAACACTAAACCCATCAGGGTCAA
>NIJG01000231.1:107079-119329 GCA_002201625.1 Euglossa dilemma
GAATTCGTAAATTTGCCTGTGGGTTGTTTAGCGAAAATCGAGCACGTTATGAAGTATTAAATGATCTTGAATGATTTTCTAGGATCAAAGTATTATAAGTCGATGAATTCACCATGAAATGCACCATCTGTTTGCATAAAAACAATTTAGGTCGCTTTCAAATTTTTTAGGAAGCATGTACACCTAGAAAAAATTTATGACTGTTACAAGATGTCTCAAAACATTTTTTTAAAAGAATTATAATTTAGGAAACAATCTAGTGTGAAACTTCAAATGGAACACTGTATATATACGGTGTTCCACGGTATTCTATTCAAATTTTTATGTCGCATTTTCTATATGGAAATATGAAAGATGGTTTTTATTGCAAAAGAAAGATTTCTTTTTTTAAGAAAAAACGAAGGAGCCGGCAGTGTAATGTAAATATGACACGGAGAATTTGCATACATTATATTTTATAATATTATTTGGAGGTTTTGTTCTGTTTTGTACGTATAAAAAGCGAGGTAATTTTTTTCGTTTTAATTTTTCTTTAAAATATAGCACGTGTAAGTAAAATTAATATCGTAAACGTCCCGTATACGATATAAACGTGTAATATATTAATGCATCTATTAATAACGTATATTGTTACATATTAATAGCGTGGTATAATATTCAATGCACGATATGAATAAGAGATATAAATAACTTTCACGGATTATAATGAATATCAAAATAATTTTTATAAAATATTTTCTTCCTTGTAAATCAGAGAATGTTGTAATAAATGTTATATATTCTATCGTGTAAATGGTACTAACTTCAGTTTGATATGTTACAAAAGTAAAATTACAGGCTGAGAAAAATGGGAAGGGAAAATATTACTTTTATTCAAAACCTGAATAAAACGAAATGGTATCATGAATTAAAATATACCACCGTGTTATTATTACCGCGATAATTTCTCTTAAATTGAAAACCGTGATGTAATTTTAAAATCTGACTTCAGTTATCTTTACGAAGGATTTATATTTCGAATTTATTGGTAGAATCATGATTATTTCAATTGATCGATGATAGGAATTATCCGAGGAAGTATCGAAGAATAGTTATCGCTGTAACAAGGTAAAGAAATCGTTTAAACTGAATTTTGATTCGAGGAAATTGAAATGTGGAGATAAGAAAGGGTAAGAAGAAAGTTCCCTCAGTGTGAGGACAGCGAGTTTTAATTGGAGTAGATATAGGAAGGGTGAGTTTTAATGAACGGCTACGAAGATTTCATTGAATGCTTTGATATTTCATGCAAAGACCAATTTCGATCACCTTTTCTCTTCCTTGTCAATTACTTGGATCGATAAATCGTAAGTTCTTAAAGAAAGAACCTCGTTATCATACGGAAGATTATGGGGAATGAAATGTGACGTTATGTTTGATAGATAAATTATAAAGTTATTATTGCAAGATAATTGTTAGTATCAATTACAAATTAATGGTAGAGTTAGGTGTGTTATTGAGTCAGATTAGATAATGTTAATTACATTTTTTATCATTAGTAGGTAAATTTTAGTGATAATAATTGGTATAATAATTTTATTATTATTAACTAGTATATTTAGATGTTACTAAATACTGCAACAAATAAGATTTTTCAGACGCTATATAGTTAGATGTTTGTTTCTGAAAAATGTAAAATTTTAGTTAATTACTCTATCTTACTGATTTGAACATGACTAATTAATAATTAGCTATAGCTAGGATAATAGTAGAATGATATTAAACAAATTAAATATCTTTTTCTTTCTTTTAATTTATTTTCTTTCCTTTGATTACTTCATTATTTCCTTTTCTTCCTTCTTTTAAATTATTTTCTTTTCTAATTATTTCTTCAACCTATAATTAAATTTTTACTCAAATAAAATGTATCTTGTATTTTAGTGTATTTGAAATACTAATTTCTAAATCGAAGAATACGAGATACTAAATACAAACTAAAAACAAATTATCTAGAAAAATGGTACACTGTACCACTAACATTATCATCAATTATCCTGAAAATATATCCTGAAAATCTGTAACCCAATATCAGTAATTATACATTTTCCATGAAGAGCTAACTCCTCGTGGGAAAATAAGATAAAATAAGAATATTCCAATGTTACGAAATAAAACTACCCAACGGGATTTTAATTTCGATCAGAACGTTCCATTTCTATTAAAAACTAAACCCATCGAGTCGTCTTACGATTCGGGGTGGGCAAACAAAAACGGATTTTGAATTTCGGCGGGCCCATTGAATCGGAAGCCCCATTGTCGTTTCCACCAAGGCGTCGCCGTCGAGGATCTTATGGAAATATTTTCTCCTCCCTCCGCGTTGGAATCTTCTTTTTAACGCGGCCGCTTCTGCACCCCCTTTAATCGTATTACCGAACGTACAGACATATTTCCATTCCTGGAGCCGCTCAGTGCCAATTGGACCAGCCGCGATTTTTCTAAATTCTTTTTCTCTCTTTCTCTATCTCTTTCCTTTTCTAGCCTAAATCTATCTATCTCGACTTTGTCGTTCCTTCTTTTCATCCGTGAGTTTTTCCATTCGTTATTGCGACTTCAGCTTTGGTATTTCGAGGGAGAATAAAGTGATTATTGGCAAGCCTCTGATCCCCGCGTTTTCTTTGATGTAGGAACGGAAAATTTGTGATAATTTGTTATAGGTATCGAATTCGGATAATAAAATGAAATGAAAAGAAATAAAACGAAACGAAACATTTAAGAATATACCAGTATATTGCGAATAACAACGTATAAAATAATATTGGAGTCAAGCATCGAATTATTTAGCATCATATGTGTGTTACAGAAGTATAGAGAGTAGATATTATTAAGTATTATAATGTAAATGTAGTCAATTTCTTGGGGAAAATATTTTTATACATTTCGTTAGGTTGTTCAATTATTTTCAAACTTTAAAATTTTGGGAATTCAGTAATTTCGGAGTTCAGAAACTCGAAAGTTGAAAGATTTCTTTATCACCGAATAGCATTAATTTATCAAATGAAAAAATACTTGCACTATCGCAACGGTGAATTAGAATTACTAATAACACACAATCAAAATTCTGTTGAATTAAAACAATCTACTTTTTATCCTACAAATTTATCAAATTAATTTTCCATTGTTTTTCCAATACTCAAATGATCCACGCATCGCTGTAATGAAAAACCACTTCCTAATCCCAATTAAAACAACAGGGAAAACACGCATAAAGTTACAATAACCAATGAAACGAATCTGAAGTTGTCTGATAAAGCGGCAATTTACCCGAAACGCGAGTGGAAACGTCAAAACCCGGGAACGCTTGCTCTTTGACACGGATGCAGAGGGTGGCGGGGCGAAATAGGGGACGCGCGAGCAACGATTCAACTCAAGGCGTATCCGAAGCAAAACAATCAGTCGAGGTTTCCTCGACATGTTAAGTTTCCTATAACACCGCGAAATTATGAATCCAAATTCGTTGAGCAAACTTGGCAGAACAACGGCTCGAACAACATTTCCACGCAACTGTGCGTTCACTCCTGCGCCATTCACCGCTGGCGAAGATCTCACGTTCTTCGACCTCTCGATCCTCGTGTACATTCATTTTCCCGAATCAGTCTCTCATTGTTTCGTTCCTCGCGTGTCTCTGCTTTCTCCGTTTCCTCGCTCGTGATTCGTGCTCTCTAGATCGCGAAACATGCTCGCCGACGAAGTTGTCGAGGTGCAGCTGAGACCTGCGAAGCCACTGAACAGACCATGTGACGGAATCTTCTTGGCTGTTATGTATTTCTGCGTCTTTGCGCGAATAAGGCAACTCGTGTTCCTTAGACTGTATTTAAATAATACGTTCTTTCCCGTGTCACGTTGCTTTCGCACGTGCTACTTCCCACAGCTTTCTTTTCACCACCGAATAAACAGCTTCTATGCGTTACTAATGGATAGTATATTTGTGTGAATATAATAAATACTTCATTTTATTAATGGACACCGTAAAAATGTGAAAGATAAATAGAATTATGTTAAATCTTTTGTACAACCTTCGTTCACAAGTTCACTTTTAATCATTTCTAAAATTGCAGCTCACCTTTCCAACTCTTTCATTTATTCATTCTCATTCTATAATATTTTACAATTTACAATAAAAAATTGAATAAAAGGCTATTCTATGTCATAGCCTGAACGAAATTTGAAGAAGGGACTGACATGCCTTGTCAAGTGAGACCTGGGTAAAGAAAATAATTTGAAATAATTTTGAATAATTTTAAAACCCGTATAAAACAGTTACATATCAACTATTCTTCGCATTTACCGTATCATATATAGGCCATTTCAAACTTCATTCATTACACGCATACTCGTTTTTCATAAGAACCTAACTTTGCTCATATTGATATTCCATGCACACTCGACCCACTCATTTTTTCTTTCAAACATCACCCATTTTTTACATATATATATAGATATGTTAAAATCCGTGTTAAGCATTACAACACTATACACCAGTAATGATCATTTGCTGAGACGAAAATATTACTATGAAATAAAAGCAGTGATATTGAAAAATGATTGTTGCAGCGTTGTAAATATTTTAAAGTACAATATATACGTATGTCACGAATAAAACTATTAGATCTGTCAACATTTGCATAATAATAATCTAGGGTAGAAGTTTTATTGTAAAATACGTAGAACAATGAAGTCATCCAAATCGTAATAATTATTTACATTGATATTAACGCGGATTATGCAATTTTACTTCTTATACAACCTGTTAAATACCTACATATGCACTATTGTGAGATTTAAGTGACTATTTACATCCTCTACAGTTCTAATTCCGATCTTGTTAATGAAGACTTTCGAGTGTACAAGTCTGACAAGGCAAAATGTCAGCGTTTAACCTTCTAACGCGATTACGAACATCCAAACCGTTAAATTTGAACGCGATTGTGATGAATTGACAAGAACGGTATTAACACTAGAACTACCAAAGGTGTCAAAGTGACTCTTTTCGGATATTGTATTTTCACAATTTCTGAAAGCATTCAAGCAACTTTTGACAAAATTTTTGCCTACTTTGATTCAGATCGAAACACACTTGTTCGAAATTATTCATTTTCCTCGTACCACTACAATTATCTTCTGAAAAATATATTTAGTAGTCCTAATATTAAACCCTTCGCTACGGTAATTTTTTCTGAGAAATGTGATTATGATCTTATTTATTATAATAAAAAGTCAGATATTCTTATTTATAAAAAACAAAGCTAAAGCCGTTTTATACAATTTTTTTATCCTTCCCTTATGTACAAAGGATAATACAAATGACAAATGTTATAACACACCGTCATAACTCTTTTTTATAAAAATTTTTTAATCGTTAGGAAAGAACTGTGTCGATAAAAAAGTTGGGTACCTATAGACGCTCTGAGTATCACAAACGCAAAATTTCTAAGCGCCTGTAGGCGTCCACAGTAGCCAAGGGGATAAACAATTTATTTTCACGTGTGCAACGAAACACACGTTCATACCAGAGAGACTGCCAAACTTAAATCACTTCTCATAATTTTAATACAACCGCTCAGTCTCTGGAAAGAGCAAGAAACTCTCTAGCCCGTATCGCAAATTCGTATAGTGACCCCTAGGGGAAACGGGGACCAGTGGCGACGTCACGCGGGAAGACGAAGAAGCTCGAGCGAGGACGCAAGTCTAGACGACGTTGCGGCACCGCAGCTTCCGTAATTGTTGTTTCGAACGAGTTCAAACGATCGCTCGACTCGGCTGGGTCGCCGTTCGTGCGTTAACCTTGTTTCTTCTCGCGTCGCGAAACGATGAAATTTATTCGCCCCTGCTCGTCTGGATTGCCCTTTGTAGCAGCAGTTCTTATAATTGCGCCGTTGCTCGTGCACGTCCCGCTGCACGCCGTGTGCACGGCCATCGGCCCCGTTTGTCCCCGTAATAGCCCTTAACGACTCTGTTTTGTAATTTCGTCGATCGCCCGGGACCGTCTGCCTTCACCCACCCCCGCCCACCCTCCCTTCGCCAAGATTCACTGCGACGATTTTGGTTAGTGTATCGGAACGATTCGGTGATGGACCGAGTGCAATCGATTGGTTATCGGTGACTGCTCTATTTTAATTTCGTCTGATTGATGATCAAGGTCAAGCCGGGTTTGGATTCCTCTACGCCGAGATTTGTTGTATCGGTCACTGGTCGAAAGTGGTTAACCTACCATGACCGGTAGACGAAGAAATAAAGGAAGAAAATTTCTTTTTTTATTCTTTTAAATTAAACGCTAGGAGATGTTGAAAAATTCGTCAGGTGACAGGCAGACGGGAAAGTAAAGGAAGAAAAATTCTTTTTTAAACCTTTGCACTCGACGATTTTTTCGCTACAGATAATATCTTTTAGAACAATAGATTAAAATCGTATAATAATTCATTTCAATACCTCACACACTATTACATTATTTTAAATTTAATATATTAGCCCTTTGCGGACGAGAAACGAAGCTAACGATACATTAGGTGTATACTAAACGAATAAAATAATAAATAGAGGGAAATTCTTCGAATTAAAAAATATGTACGGCATTGATGGCAATGCTAAAATTATTTTTCGCTATGTTACATGCAGCTTTCATTCTGAGAAATTAAAAAACTTCCATGTATCTTATGACATTCGTTCCTAAAGGGTTCAATTAGCAGATAATACACGATTTGTTTTTTAGTTACGACTCGATCTCCTTACCTGAGCTATTACTAAACGGTGCCTTTGAGAGAACAAAAGTAATCGTGATACGATAGCATACTATACTATTATTTTTGTGGATAAAGTATAGTCTTATATCATGCGCTGTGTTCAATTCGAATAGTAATTTTAACATAAAGTGAAGCTTCTGTCAAGGAGGCAATAAATAAGAGAATCGGAAATCAATGGTACACGGACCATTGCATCACCAACAGCGATTACTATGTTATCAACACATACCATAGCATAATTTCAATTTAATCACGGCTTAATTAAAATACTCATTGATATATCGAAAAGGTGTATATTATTACTTGCACCCGTCATTCCTTATCATATATTAACCCTTTGCACTCGATGATTTTCTTACTACAGAAATCTTTCTGCCATAAAGCCGATGAAACCTTTTAGAACAATACATAAAAATCGTATTACATTATTTTATATTTAATATATTAATTGATATCGATCTTCAAATTTTTATTAAATGCTAACTGAAAGTCGCCTCTCGAGCGCAAGGGGTTAAATTAAACGCCCGAAGATATTGAAAAATTGTTTCTACCTATATTAAAAGAAACATTGTAATGACAGGTGACCATGTGACAACGTTAAATGCGAAATTTTTAATTAATAATTTCAAAGCCACCGCTTGGGCACCAGGCATAGCGTTAATGCAATATTTTTCGAATTTTTCTGAATTCTTTTGTCAAGATATTTGAGTGATGTTCAAGTTCTCATACTTAATTCTTTGAATTCTGATATTGAATTTAAAATTAGGTAATAGTATACGGAATAGTTGAGAGTATTTTTGTAAATTAATTTGTAGAAGGAAAATTCTGGATCGGTATTTTTCTATAAGGAAAAAGTGTTGGAGAAATGAATTTCTACTTTCTAAAGCAAAAATTTAGTTCATATTTCAGAAACCATACATTGTAGAGTGAAATTCACGAAGTAGCATTGCATTTTAAATTATTCGAAAGAAATGGCTACGAAAAGGAAATTGTGCTTTTCTCGGTTAAAAATATTTTTCACATTTTTAATGCATTCTGTAAAACATGCAGTACCACGGGAAAAATTGGAAATTTAATTTGGAAGTAGATAGAATATTTCTCTTCAACGGAAAGACAATCGTTTTTAAATGAAAGGATATATTACTTCTCTCTGCACTTTTTAGTCGCGAACTTTTTGACATGATATAGCAAATTTCCTTAAAGGAAAGTTTCATGCAGTTCCACTGTTACCCGACATCCTCTGCGAGCTCGGAGTTCAGGTGCGTACATGGTGTTAAGTAACCAGAACGAGTAATTATTTCAGCATAAATTACAACTCGCTGCTACGGACGTTTGAATCTGAGACCTTAACGTCTAATTTAGTAATTAACCTGTTACGTTTTCCATACGGTTGGCACGAATTTTCCACCACGTTTCATTACCGTGAGCTATTTCTGTTAAATAAAAATACAAGACTTTAATCCTAGGTTTAAAGAAAAAATGAGAAACTGACGACTGACAATTTCGAATTTGATCGTAATGACAGTATCAAATAACAATCATTGTTGGATAAAAGCAGTCTGTGAGATTTGTCGTGATATCTCTTGCTCCTATGTAGCCTCAAGAGGCTTTTTATAAATAATTTATTATTAATGAGGATAAAGTAAGGTACTATAGGTCAAGATTCAAATTACCTATTTTAGTGAAATTGCAAACGTTAGTATCAGGATGTACTGTTGCGGTATTATCTATATTTTCTCTTATTTTATTAGGAGTTTGTTTAATACGTTTATATTCTATAGTAATATTTGTGTTGTCTCTTAGAAGATAACACATCTAAAAATCTTCCTGATGAAAATTAGATAAATCATTAGGATTACTATTGTACTTGTATTATTTAGTCCATAGAAGGCTAACTAAAAAGTCATCTCTGCATTATTTATTCACAAATGTCATCATTTGTCAATAACTGATATGATAAAATTGTATATTTATAATTAAGATCATAATAATAATTAATAATTATAATTGACAAACTAGGATAATAATTCACAAATTGATAAATTATTGTTACATATTGTTGAGTTTAAAATTAGTATTAGTAAACATAAAATTATTATTCAATTATATTTTCAGTTCACTTACAGCATACATATTTTTTGCATATGTGCTGCATTAGTATATATATTTATATACTATGTTGTCGTGGTATATTACTATATTCTTATATACTACACTTGTGTGGTTACATGTGTTAAGATATTGAATAATAGCGGGACGAGGTGCAAGCAATTTTTAATATGAAGTTTGCAGCTATTATCGACCAAACTCCAGGTTCCCTTTGTTCTTTCATTAAAATTCTCGTCTGGTTTGAAAATTCTTTATGCGTTCAAATGAATTAATTTCATTCTTCCGCCTCTTTGCATCTCCCCTTTCCATTTCTCCCGGGATACTTCGTTATTTTTCTGTTTATTGCCGCCGGTATTCTCTGGGAAGCTTCGAGTGACTCTGGTGTGCTTTTTACTCGAGCATTTTTAAATAGCATATTTGCTTGAAATTAGCAAAAACTCGAAACAACGCAGATCGACGGGAAAACGTTGAAAACGGAGAACGTTTTGTAAGATTTCTTTATTTGCAATACTATTTCGAATATGCTATCGATCTTCTGTTGTAAGGGACTGTTCCTGAAGAAAATGCGAAGACTTCTACTCAAATAGTAAATAAATACCTTCAAAATTTGAACAATTATGATATTAGACTTATTATTACATCTCCAATTTATTTTAAGTACGTTAGTCAGAGTGTCTTTTTTTTCGAATTTATTTATATATTACGCACACACATGCGCCCCAAATTTATTCCAGAAACATTATTTATTATTTCCTGCCTTCAATACAATGTAAATTTGCATAAATCTAATATTAATATTGATATACAAGTATATTAGATTTCTAGGCATAATTTGCCAGAAATTAATCGAGTTAGTTACAAATTACACATTAAAAAATATATAAATTCAAAATTTATATTCATATGTAAATTTCTATTATTCTACTTTATTCTTTTTTTCAAAAGCATAATTAAATCCAAATTATGATCTAAAAATTATATAATAGAAAAATACATACACAAATTGAAGATTTGTACCTATACATAGGTATACTAGACCTCTATTATTGTGTTGAATTGAATCTTTTTTTTAAATTCTAGATATTTCAAATTATTAGCAAAAAGTTTCACGCTGATAAAATATTTTCGACTTATATTCTTCAGTTAATCTGTACCATTTAATTCTCTAAAAATTCCATATACCCTAAATTATCAATGTATTCGTGAAATTCATTTTTCTCGCGTAGGTCACCACGTGGTTAACCAGTATTAATAATTTAGACCAATCTCCAGTCATCCGTTCTCTACTCTTATACTCGATAAATTGAACGAAACCGTGGTGCACATTCTCGACGTCACTGAGACGAAGTTATCTCTTTTCCGACTTTTCCGTGAATTATCTTCGCGTGTCCCGCAATATTCAAGAACTTGGCAAAGTTGAAGAGACTCTTTCCACCACCCCCCGCCCTTTCACCTCCTCCCCTTGCATACTTGCGAGATTGGATAGTAATTACCCCGAAGGTGGAAGGTTATTCGGAACAATTTCATAATAGCCAACCGTTCTTCAGTCGGTTCTACCTATGTTATTAATTTTCCGAATATTAGGGGTGGGATTTCGAAAAGAAACGAAATGTAAAAGTTAACGTCAAAGTACGTTTAATGACACTCTCTTAGGAATTGGTGTCGAGACTTATTACGAGAGACACGACGAGGAATCTGATTGTTATGTCGCCCTGTTTTACGCGAGAAACGCCGAAGCTTCGAAAGGAGTTACGTGCAATATTGGTCAGACGAGGGTTGGAAGTGGAAGTGGTCAGGCGTTGGTCAGACGAGTGAGGATTGGAAAGAAATACGTTCACTAACAAAAGTTAGGTATCGATTATATTATATAACAAAAGTTATAACAACGTTTTTCCAATTTTCTTCCATTATTCTTCATTTTTTAATTTTCAATTTTCAATGTCCGTTCTTCGTATCCTGTAATATAATGGTATATCGTAGAATATGAATGGGTTATATTACAATTTTTATATAGAGTATTTCTTATTTAGAATTGTTAATTCAAATGCAGATAAATATTAGTTAAATGATATTCTGCGATGGTAAAGTTATGAAATTAGATTTAAAATATGTTATATAGTATTTCTTACTTAAATTAGGCGTTTTTCATGACTTTCTGAATATCATTTTCGGAATATTTCCTAATATTTACTAATTAATTTTATATTAAGATTCAAGTTCACTTTTGTAGAAAGAAAATCTTTACTTAACTAAATACTTATCCAAACCTCATAATCCCCATGATCAAAAGAAATATTTGTTAAAATTCATAGTTATGCAATATAGTTTTATTCTGTTGTAATTCAAAATTGTTAATAGTGTAGCTAGTTATAAAGAAATTGATAAATTCTGTTTAATTCGTTAATGATTAACTGCATGGCCTCGTTCTTAATGACCCCAGCTGCAATAGCAAAATCACTCCATCACGAGTTTCTTTTGACTTTACGTCGAACTTTTTTCTTTACCATCTCACTTTACCCTTTCTTTCACAAATAAAATACAACATCGAGATTGATTCTTGGAAAAACATCTAAGAGAAAGGTCATCAATGCCCGGTATAAGAAAAAGTGCTCACAGCTACCGTGATTATCATTGAAAAAAATTTCGAAACTCTTCAATTAACCGTATTACCATTAGCGGTATTAATTTTCGCAAACTCCAGGATTTAATGAAACAAATATTTAATTACGCGAATACGCTAGTTATTGCTAATGAATTCGAGAGAACTTTGTATTTGTACTGTATCAACAATTTGTGGAAAATAAGAGAAAAATAAACACGAAATTACACGATGTTTGCCGCGTGAAATTCGCGATGGGAAGTTAATGGAGAAAATCCTCTGCGGTATAAACATTGTGGAATTTATTGTTAAAATATCACGTTACTTCGAGTATTTATGCAATGAATAAAAGCTTTGGTCGATGGAAGGGTGTCGCGCCCCTATCGTAAAGCGTGGCAATTGTGTTTCTAGTGATCGTTTATTACTTCTGTTTTTGCACACATACTCGTGTATACATGTACACCCAAATCTCAAAATATAACATCAAAATACCAAAATAAATAAGATAAAAACGGTGTTGCAGCATGTTAGAGTTAATCGTCGATCGTGCCAATCATTTTCGAAAGTGTAAGGAGTTAGGACAATCAAAAACATAGTGATTAATAATACAAATAAGCGATCAGAGATTTAATAAATATTCAGGGAAAAAGGAATTAATTGTATCATCACTACGTTTCTGTAGCGTAACTCATACAGAGTGGCTCTAACTTTATTAAAAAAATTTTCTACCAATTTTCACTATTTTATATTGTATTAGGCACTACATTAT
>NIJG01000231.1:130509-154965 GCA_002201625.1 Euglossa dilemma
ACTTGAAAATTGCTTTATATTTGTGAATAAGGATATTTTTGTGGTCATTTGTTTATAGATAAAGGTACTCGTCGAATCCTTATCTTAGACACCGGGATAATAGAGAGGGGTGAAAGGTTACTCGCGTGGAAACGGAAGGGTTTAGTCGAGGACTTGAGAAAATTGCTGTTCTGCTGTAATCTCTTTGGTACTCTGGTGCTGCGGCGAGTTCGCGTCGGTCACCAGCTATTAAAATCTATATTTGCACGAAGTTCGACCGTGTGTTAGAGTCAATTGAATGTTTTGAAATGTAATTATAACTTTGGCTGGTAATAAATAGAATCATCGTGAGAATTAAATTGATGGGAAGGAAGAGAGTCAGTTGGTGTGTTATAAACTTTCAAAGCCACTAAAGTAATTACGTATTACTGCTCGGTTTCTGTAATTTAGATTTCGAAATCTAAATTCGCTCGCAGATAGAAGCCATGCTTGTTTTTTGTAAATATAATAAGTTTATTACGCTTATCGAGTTAGGTATTGTTTAATTTTTCTGATATTCTAATATCTATTATTCGATTTCGCTATTATGTACAGTACAATAAGTTAATCTAGTAATTTTCATTTAATGTAAATGAATTTTTTATATGCTTTTTATAAGTCTTAAAAATGCTTTAAATTTAAATACAAATTTTCAAGAAGTTAAAAAAAGTAATGAATTGTACATTTGTGATTAAATTGATGAGGATTATTTCGATAATTAAATTTATGTTCATGTACCAAATTTGATTATGATGTTTACATATTAATAGTAAATTCGCGTACCAAATATTTAAATTACAAATATCGTAGTCATCGATTAGAGAAGCATCGGAATTTAGAACGAAACGAACGCTTTCACGAACTGCTCGAAACCAGCAATTTTTCAATTATCGCGTATCTATAAATAGACGATGTTAAATTGAATTGTCTCTCGCTGGCGCGTTAAACGATCGTAATTGGTCCCCGAAGCGTATAATTTGGAATTGATTTCAACAGAGCCTAGTCAACATTCTCCGATTAATACACTCATTCCGACTGATACAACGTTTAGCCGTGCAAATAGACCGACCGAGTAAAATACTGACATGAAAGGAATTCGGCGCGAAATCTTTTCACCGATCCCCGATAACCGTTTTTCAGCCATAATAGTTTATAAAATGAAAATAGCAACCAGCGTTAATTGAATTTTATAACCACTTGTAAATACAAATTTTCTCGCCGATACATTAATTCAATAAAATTCTATTTAAAAAATAATAAACGCGCTACAATTCTATATAATACTACAGCTGGCAAAGAATTTTTAACCAATAATGATCTCGTGCAATTATTTAAAATTATTATAACTTTCTACGTGTGAACCGTTACGTTATGAACATAAAACTTGGTGTTAAATCCGTTTGACAGAAAGTAAAAATTTAATCTTCCGTTTATTATGTAAGAGAAAATAATGAAGAATAAGTATTACTGAATTTGACTAAAAATTTATTGACATTATTAATTTTATTGTGCATATGAGGTTATTTTCAACCTCATCACGAAGATCTCTGAATTCAGATCTCAAAACTTAGAACTCAGTACTCATAACACACTCTCAGTGATCGCAGGGATTGATATATGAAAGTGTGTGTTAGAGCTTTATTTTAATTCACATGCCTTCAACATACTATTTTTAATAGTTATATATTCATATATTCATAGTTTCCTACAAAATTGGCAACAGTCAAGAAATGAAGGACTCCATATCATTATGTCTGCCAAGCATATTTCTGTTAATAGTATCATGTGTTTTATCCTAATTGTCATTATTATATTTTTCTTTTCCACGATTCGGTTACTCTCGAAATTTTCGATTACCTCAACGAACTAATTTCGTCCATCACCGGAAACTCGTTAAATATGCGTAACTTCGCTGCGACTCAATTTGCCCGACGACAGTTGTTACTCACGTCCAAAAAAATCGGACTACCAGGAATAAAAGATATTCCATCGTAATTCGAATAGTTGTTTCAAACGTTCTCGCGGTTTGATTCGAATTTCGAAATTCGTTGCGTCCCGAACACTGCAACTCTCTCGATTGGAGTTTCGCAGAGTTGTAGGGCCCGTCAGGTTGACGCGACAGGGTTGAGGCGCGGTCTAATCAAACTTGAGCGATCCAGACCTAGCCAGGGGTTCAAACCGATCGCAAATTGGTCGATTACAACGCTGTTAAATACTAAAATCTAATCTAAAAGTACAAAAATAGTATAAAATTCTAAATACTGAGAACAGAAATGGTACAAACTATTAAATACTAAACACTGAAATACAATTTTAATACAGTCTTCTTCATTTCGGCACGTTAGCCACACGACGTTCGTATGTTAATCACTTTCCATAGCTATGAGCCATTCGAGTGGCACTTAACACGGGTTAAAGATAACCCTGGTGCACTTGAGCGATCCAAACCTAACCAGGGATTCAAACCGATCGCAAATTGGTCGATTACAACGCTGTTAAATACTAAAATCTAATCTAAAAGTACAAAAATAGTATAAAATTCTAAATACTGAGAACAGAAATGGTACAAACTATTAAATACTAAACACTAAAATACAATTTTAATACAGTCTTCTTCATTTCGGCACGTTATCCACACGACGATCGTATGTTAATCACTTTCCATAGCTATGAGCCATTCGAGTGGCTCTGAACACGGGTCAAAGATGACCCTGGTGCGGTATGCGGAGGGTTAAACCGATTCGGACAGCCGTGACTATCGCCTAACGGTGTTTATGCCCCTCTGCCGAGGACTGACGCACGTGTTGTCTAGGTGACACGAGTGTCCGTCGGTAATAAACAAATAAACGAATTTTCAACTGGAGCCCGGAAAATTCGGTCCGGGGAGCGAACAATTCGAACGGTGAAATTTGTTTATCGATACGAGGTCGTCGAGAATGAATAACGCAGAGCTGAAAGAGTAGAGCAGAGATAGGGGGACGGAGAAAAGGGGGCGAATTTCATCGGCCTGCCTGATAAAAACCGAGTTCCTGCACACGTACGAGGATAATGCAGTTTTATGAGTCCGTGGCGGTACGTATGATAAAGCGCGGATAAAAGTGATAAATGTATGGCTTTTTATTAGTGGACCCGACCGCCGGTTGCCAGGATGATACAGTTCCCCGTCGTGGACCGGATATTTATCGTACTTATTGAAATGTTACGGAGTCCCTTAACTGCTTACGTTTCCACCCATTCGACGGTCGTCCTTTTCGAGGACGTCTTCAGTGAGATAAATCCTAGTTTTATATTTTATTCATTTTACCCACGTGCAAGTAATTTTAAGCAGCTGATTAGTCGTTCCTTTAACTTCTTATACCATATTTGCGTGTTTTACGAACAACGTGAAATACCAAAAAGATAGTAAACAAGATTCAAAATGTAATAATCGAAATTGCTCATTGTGTATCTACGGTAATAATGACTCTGCTAAGAAGTTATGTATTCGTGAACATCTCGTATGATAGTAGTGTTAGTATAACGTAAGGTTCGAAGGATTTAAAAATTGGAAAATTGTCCTTTTCAAGGTCGTCTTCTCTGATAAATCATATTTTTATATTTTTATGCATTTCATTCATATGCAGATAATTCTAAACAGCTGGTTAGTCGTTTGTTTAAACACTTATACCATGTTTCCATGTTTTACGAATAACGTGAGATCTCGTTGTTGAAGAAGACAGTAAATAAAATGAAAAATGCAGCAACTGAAATTAATACCATAATAATGACTTTGGTAAAAAATTATGTATTGGTAAAGTAGTGTTAATATGACGTAAGGTTTGAAGAATTTTAAGATTGGAAAATCAAAAAGTATATTTGAGTGTTAGTTGCTTAAATTTTGAGACTTCCAATGTTTCGTTTCTTTTCAATTAATTCGTATCTTGCTTGCCGATAATTACATGATTTGATTAGGTGCACTTTGTATGATTTCACTGTGACACTTCGGTTAATTAAATTTCAAGATATAATTGATATTATTTCTTACTGAGGAAGAAGTTATTACGTCTGTATTCCAAATTAATAATCGTAATTACTCTGTTCTAAGTATAATTGCTTTAATAATACAATCTTATGTATTATACATATACATGTACAAGAAATATATGAATATTCGAATCTTCGTAACATGAATTATTTTAACTCGCTGAAATTACTTTTTAGTCTATGATATTTTCAAAAATTTTGTATTCACTTTCATTTAAAAGCTTGTAGCTCGATGGCGATTAATCGTATATTAATTCTAATATACATGATATATCGTATACGTATATGATTAATTATTCGTAAGGATCGGAAATTAAATCTCGGTATTAGTTGATACAACTTGAAGAGTAGCAACTGGTGGAACGAGGAAGGGAGAGAGTAAATACCCAAGTGCTGCTACCACAACGAACATAACTGTGGCGTTTTATGGTGCACAAGTGTACCATTCAAACGTTATTGTTGGGAATTTGGATGCTCTTGTTTCCTGGATAGTACATAACTCAACGGGTTAAGATTCTTAATAAGCTGCCTTCTGTTGACACCATTAAGAGTAATTGCTTTCCTGAACTGAATAATTAATAATATGGCTGGCATAGTGGGAATGTAATTTACAACAAAACACGGAGAACTTATTTCCTTTTTTTAAATAACACTGTGCAGATAGGAACATAATCGTCTATAGTAGAATTAAATTAAACTGGAAAAACAGCAAAATTCGGTATTAAACTACAACTAATAATTAATTATTGACTTATTGTTACCAAATTTATGCAAGCATTAAACGTTCAAATTGCATACTTCTAGCACAATTGCGAAATTTGTGTGTCGTAGATGATAAAAATAACATTCGACCATGCAGTTCTTTCAACACTATATTTACAGGACTCGTGAATTTGACAGATGAGTTGCTCCAGTTATACGATATTAATATATTTAATTGATTTATATAAAGTCTACTAATACTGTAATTCTTTCTAAATTAAACTCGTGCTTTTTTTTTTAGAAAAAATGGTGTTTTTGAGCATACAAAATAGTATATTTTAGTTCATTAAAATCACAAAACTTTCCAATATATTTCACATGGAGAAAATATTTTCCGCCTATAGCCTCTTCAGGGGCGAATTTTTCTTAAATTAACGTTGCAATGATTTCAAACCAAAAATCGCTATTATATTGCACAGAGTTTTTTGTTTTTCTCTTTTTTTTAAATGGGATCCCAATTAATGAGAAATTTAATAGTGAATAGTTTTCCAACTAATTCTAATTTCCTTTTCGCTTGTAATAATCACGATCTTTAAAAAGATGTAAAATTCTTCCCACACTCGAGAACCTAGACAAATGCAGGAGAACTCATAATGAACGAGAAAGAAGCCACATTTGTTACCTTGAATTCGGTCCATGATCTTCCACTCTTCCCCGGCACGTCCATAGATTTCCCGGCGTTCAGCTGATTACAGCCCGATTTAATTCTCAATTTATATTCACCTAGCACATGTAAAGTAACAACGGACTCCGTGACACGCGCCGCTGTTCCCTGCCCGGAAAAACATCCTGGCCAGCTTCCCGTTCCTTCGCCGGCTAAAAGAGCACGGGACAGGCGAAGTCGAAGGGTGGCCTGTTGCAGGCAAAATGCACTAATTGGAATTAGTACACCGGGCAATATTTGAACAGGTTCCAAGTCCGTGGCGCGGCAACGCGAGGAAGAAATTGGATGGAACGATGGACGGGGAGGTGGGAGGGGGTCGCTGATGGACCGACGAAAAAGGATGATGCTATTAGACTAATTAAGGCGCCTTAAGATTTTAACGAGTTCACTTACCCTGCCTCGCTCGGCGGAAGTTCGAAATAGTCGCGTGCAGCGTGTAAACTTCACTGCCAGCCGAATTGTCCTCGGGGCTATCCTTTCTTCCTCCTCGCCACCTTATCTCGCTCTCGCGTGAGATTTGACCGAGTACCAATCTACCTGAAAGTTCTCGAGAGCGTCTTCTACCGGCATCGATTCCGGCTTTGTTTGCGGATTTTCAAATTAAAAGTTGCTCCGCGATGTAGAGAGAAGGCTATCCGGCTAACCTGCTTGGTCGTCTAACGGTAATTGGCTCGTTATAGATAGATGGAATTTTCAGGGGAACGAGATTGACGTTCTAAGATTAACAGGAAGTCTGTCTACTTGTAACTTTCTATCTTAGCTCGTGGCGGTGGCATGTCGGGGAGAGAGACGACGTGGAGGGATGTGAATTCGGATTTTAGAGTCTCGGTGATCGAATCTGTAGCGAAAGATAATGTAGAAGATGTGTTTGGCAATGTTTGATATAGGTTTTAACTCTTTGCTGTCGTATTAAATTTATATACAGGTACCGTGCTGGTTGGAATTAATTTTCGTTGACCAAACAGTAGTTCATAGGATGCAAGGTTATGAAGGAAAAAGAATATCTATTAATTCTCTTTTAAACTTTAAGATCATCTTCGTTTATACTACATTTTATCATCTCCAATTCATAGACAGTATTAATTCATGAAAATGTTCCTTAGTAGTTTATGTTCTTTGATTGGAAGTATAAACTGATATAAAAGTTAATATAACACATGATTAGTATGGTTCTCTGCTCTAGTAATATACAGGTACAAATATTAACCCTTTACGGACGAGAAAGAAAAATAACGATACATCGAGTATATACAAACCAATTACAAATATCGAACAGAGGGAAATTTTTTGAATTAAAAGATATGTATAACATTGATGACAAAGCTAAAATTATTTTTCGCTATATTCCAAGCAGCTTTCGCTCTAAAAAATAAAAATATTTCCACGTATATTATGGAAATCGTCTCAAAAAGTGAGGGATGTTTGTAAGAAAGGATTAGTAGGACGAATATCAATGTGCATGGAATATCAACATGAGCGAATTTAGGTTATTATGAAAAACGAGTATACGTGTAATGAATGAAGTGCGATATAGATTATATATATAACAAAATTATAATATTGAGATAGGTTTATGCATAAGACAAGTTCCTGACGACCACATAGCACATCACACGCAGGACATTTTATCAATAGTCATGCCTAGTAGAAAATGCGAGATGTCCTGTTAATAATTTCTAATAGTTCAGGATGATATTGATTAAATGTATCAATCGTTCAAACAGTTATTAAAGGATAAGCTCGCCATCAACTAAGCTAATCTCCTCGATATCTAGTAGACACGACGTCAGCAGGAGTCGAGAGACGTTGCACCTGACGCGAGGATAGTGAGCCTGATTAGATTGACAGGCAAACGGTGCTAATGTATAAGCATAGTTCAAAAGTGCAATTGAGATTTAGCTTCTTTGGTAACGAAATTTTATTCTTCGGATATGGTTAGAAATATAGCCAAGTCACTGATTATCTTTACTCTGAAAGATCTACTAATATTCCTGATCCATATTCGTCCTTTTCTTATTCGTACTTGTGAGTATGATCGTGATTCAGTCAGCTCGTCTTATACTTAAACAATTTGTGAACAATTAACCCTTTGCACTCCGAATAATGTTCGCCGAAGATGTTCTCGGCTCCCGAAAATCACTTCTTTTATATATCTTAGTAATTTTACTATATTAATTATATAAATAATTTTACTAAGAAACTTTAACGTCCCCTGAGAGGGGACAGCGGAGTNATTAATAGATGTAGATCATCGAGCCTTAGTGTTAGTATTTGTGAAAAAAATTGTCGTATCCAATAATTTAGAATTATATTTATTATACTATCCAAAATTGTATTTGAGATTAGAAAGAACCAATTGGTCAGGAATTTTCCAAGAAGTTAAGGTTTCAAGGGATAGGAGGAATTAAAGATTGAAACGAATATAAGCCTTCTTTCGTGAACAGAACTGTCCTAAACGATCTGTTTCTTATTTTCTATGTAAAAAAGGTTTCATCGAGTGTATAGCAGTGGTAGATATATTAGTTGAGCCAGACTAACAGGTTTTAGCATCAGATATCAGTGAAGATCTAGTCAAAGAATATAATTATAGGAGAAAGTATATTTTGAACCGTTCTTGATGTACATCTTCTTATTAGCAAAAGCATTATTTATCTATTCCTATATCTTACATTTATTTTCATTATAAACTATCATAATCTTACAGAAAATAAACTATGATTGAGAATGAGGGTAAAATCGATGTACCCATATTAAAATATCGACAAAGTAACTGATATTAGATTATACTATAACTAACATGATCCCTGTACGCTCTCTAATTCTTCGCAACATTTCCGTATTCTCCTATCAAGTTTCTCAGTCACAAAACTTTCATAAAACTCCCATTACACGAATTTCCATGACGCGTTCCAAGCTCAACTCTCACAAAACTTGCATTACTCGCAGTGCAACCTACTATCAGCATCCAGGTAACGTATCTCGCAACAATGACATGAACAAGAACTCACAATCGACAACAGTCTTAACCAGTAAACTATAGAATTTCTCGGGATGCGGAATGGGAATGGTTCAATGTTTAATTTTATAAGGAAAGTAAAACAAAACATATTGAGAATTACTTTTTTATTCGATATAACATTAACAATTCGTCAGTGAAAGATTTTCGTTATTAAAAATTGTCCAAAGATAGTAAAATTTGCGAACAAGAGAAATTACAGAAATTCGGTTGATTCCTGTATGGTATTTTTCAATATATTATAAAATAAACAAAATTCGATGAATACCAGATGCAATATCCAATGTACCAAAGAGTATACTTAATTTTTCAAAATAAAATAGCAGTTTTATTGATAATATGAAGGAAACGTATCACCAAATGAAATTCCAAGTTTTTATACTAACTGCCAAATTTTTATTTTACACGACGAGTATACCCGTCAACCACACCACAATAGAGTTTTGGATCGAAAGCTAAAATTTCTTTTATTATATAAACATAGAAATATTTCAAAATGATAAAAAATGAAAGACGGAAAACAAAATGTTATATACAAAGCAAAAAGCTTTATATTTGCGCTTATGATGCGAATGGATTAACCGGTTAAAATTTCGAGAAAAATGCGGAAACAACAGGCATTCCACGTTCTGCAGCAGTTATTCTTATTCTTCATTCATGGGCGATCTATTAATCGAGCCTAATGAGGGATTCGATGCATCGAAAGAAGCGGACGCGTTGGCTGGTCGAATCATCAATCAGCCGGTCGGGAAGTTAAATTGTCGGGACAACGGGTTTTAATATCTCCCGTGAGAAATAAAAGTTGGCGCGATAAATCAAAAGTGAAAAGTCTCTGCCCGACTGTATATATTTCTCTGTCTGTCTTCCCTCCTTTCCATCTCCTTTCTTCCCCGTCTTTTTTCCGCTCCTTCCTTCCGTCTGCCACTCAGCCACGTACAAAATGGGAAGTCTTCACTCTATTTCCCTCGGCTTCTCTCCGTCCCTCGTGTTCCTCCGGGTGTCTTCGTCCCTCCTTCTCTCCCAGCCTAATGCCTCTTCTTTTCCATCGACGACTCGCAAAAGTGATAAATGAATTCTCTCCCGCCTCCTCTATTTATATCCGCGCGCCGAAACGAGACTCTGCGACCCTTGCAATTGGATAATCCGCCCTTTAATCGCGGTGCACGCGATTTTCGTTGTAATGTCAACATAGAACTGATATAAACGTTTCTAATTGTTACCTGTAATTTCTTTTTCAATTTCTTTCTCGACAACTCTTTGTTATTTTGAGCGTTTTATTCTCGTGTATCGCGCGTTCGTGAAGAATTAGCACAGCTTGTTTAACCCATTTGCATCATCGTTCTGAAAGGAGTCTTCCAAAACTTTCAATAAAATTAAGTGTAACAAACGAACTCTTACTTATATTTCATCCAGAAATTATACATATGTTAAAACAACATCATTCTATATGATGCTATAGTATAAATATTTATTCTTTTACATAGTTGTGTGATACATTAATTTATAATAGGCAAGCAACAGATATTGAGTGTGGATTATTCCACTTAATGATGCAAATGAGTTAACATCCTCACGACTGACTGACTTCGTTGACAGCCCATCAATTGCAGGTAATGACTACTGTGGGAATTGTTGACGGAAACAAAGACTCTTTTTTTTAATAATGAAGGTGGTTTATTTAAAATAATAACTAGCCGATTGACTTATAATTCCCATACTGACACTGAACTCTCAACTCAATATTGCATAATACTGTGCACTCCGTCTCCTTTCATACTCATTTTCTTCAATGCTTTTGGTCACGTATTCTAAGCATTCTAGATTTTTCCTTGTTCAATCGTGCTTTCCTGACGTATCCTAAACATCACATCGCATAACATTACTTTACTATCGCTCTTAAGATATCAATTCGCTCACCACTCCTACACTGCTATTAGGACACTGTTATTATTATAATAATATTAATTTTAAGAAACAGAAAACTAACGCCGATGCTGTCATATTCTACCTACGACTAATTCTCACTAGCAGCTTTATTAGACTTTCTCTCTTATGATTCTCTTTTGACACTCCTCAACTAATTCCTTGGCAGTCTTACTTTCTTTCGTGACTTCCTTTTGACTTTTTCGACAAGCGTCCAAAAATTCCACGTAGATTCTAAGAACTCGTTCATTCCTCTCGTGTGATGGTCTAATATAGCCTAATGATAATTCAACCTAAACATCCTCCCGATCCACTATCGAACCATTCCAAACCCTCGTCAATCGCACTGACAATCAGTCGGTTCAATTCCACGTATATTCAATACTCCTTGATTGGATTTTATCATGATTTTAAGAACGAAATTTTATTTCGCTTCGATTTATTAATCTCGTTTCCAACGACCATAATTAATTTTGTGCATTAATTTAAATTCATTTCGACGTCTGATTTATTTCAGTGAAAACTACTAGACATAGAATTCTACTGTTTCTTAAGAGCAAATGATGGGAATAAACGAAATCTTCTTATATCTAAAGACGAAATAATTGTCACTTGGTGCAATTACGATATACGATCACGACCTTTCTTTATTTTTATAAAAAAAAACCGATTGCATTTTGATAGAACTTGCGTGACTCGCGCTGCAGTTTCTTGCACATACGTCTCGAATGTAGGTTATCTACGGAATAATACATTCGAAAGTAACTTTATATCAATATTTGATATTTACTTACCTCGGCTGTTCGAAAGAGAAAGGCTGTTAATAAAATAGTGGCTTAAAATAATCTGATAAAATGGCTATTAATCTCTGACACACATACGGTTAATTTTCCACTAATTTTGCAGCGTTAATAGCGCCAAGATTTCTTAGCCAGAGATGCGGAAATTTCTACCTTCGTTGCAGAGATTGTCTAGACCTTCGTTGCCTAATAGAAGAACCTCCATTATCGGAATCCTCGTTATCCAAATATAGCGCTATATCCACTCAAACATATTGCAATTCGAACGTTCCAGCTCGTATAGAAACCGATATAGTTATTCCCTCTGGCAGATATATTCTCGATGAAAGTGTCATTTACGTGGAATAATTTGCTACAAAATTAATAACGTGATCAGAAGCTGAAAAAATCGTATCTAAAATACAGACTGTAATGAAATTGGTGAAACAGGAAATGAGTAATAAATTCGGAGCAAAACTGAAATAAAATATAAAAGAATCAGTTTAATAATATCAATTTAATAATATCGATATTTTAAAAAATCGTATTTCCATCCTCTTTTTAAATATGCCAGGTATTTAATATCAAGGATAAAATATTTTATATTAATTTTGCGCCGTGTTAAATAGTTGAAACGATTAACTCGCCTTATCAAATTACAGCTTGTGAATTGATAGTATTATATTTACCCTCTTGCTTTCGCAATATTTTTCTTTTCGCGAGAAAAGGCAGTTCACACTACCTCGTGTTTGAAAATAGAAGGAAATCTCGGTAAGAATCATTCGGCGTGACGTTTGATCGCAAGATAGCAATACCGGGCAGAACAGCATGAAAAGCACGGTAAACCATTTTACGACGTGCCATTTCATCTACAATAAATACAGTAATCGGGGTTTCAAGAAAGCAATTAATTCATAAGCGTATAAAATCAAAATGCAATCTCGCGAATAGCATACTAGAGCAATCGATATTCCTTGACTCGAATATATTAAAGTAACAATTACAATACTGTACATTAAAGAAACGAACGATTAAAAAGAAATACCACTCTACTAAAATTAATAGAAAAATAAGAAAAATGGAACAAACATAGAGATTATTGCAAAACTGTAAACCTAAGCTTCTGTCACGTGTACTAAATTTTCTAAATTTTTTGAAACGTCTTTAGTTTCGAGACAAGAGGTTTTCACGTCGCCTTGTAACAGATCTTTCAATTTTCTAAGAACTCGGAGAATTTGTGGATGAGTTTTGTCCTAGGAAAACACTGACCTATTTCTCAACTGTATTAAGTGAAGAAGTTCACCAACCGATGGTAGATCCCAAATTCGAAGATCGACGAATGAATTGTGAGAAAACTTGTCACGCTCTTGAGAAAAGCCAGTTTTCTCCGTAGAATCGTGACATACTCCCTAAAAACGATCTTTCACAGAATCTATAGAAGACGATCTTTAGTAAACATTCGAACAAAAACCTTCTCATCTCACACTTTAATACTTCACCTATTTAGCCAGTTTTTGCCAAGAATCTACTACAGTACATTTTATCGCCGTATTAAAATAATTCGCGAAAACAAATAATGCAAAAATACGCCTCCATCGTTTATACGTTATATCGAATATACGAATCGACTTTTCATAAATCGTTTGCATCCTATACTATAATGACGAGGGAAGGTAAAGGGTTGATAACCCATATCCAAGCCTTCCGAACTAAGTTTGCCACGGGTTTCAAAGCTTAAACATCAGAGATAAAGCGAAAAGGAACCAAGTTAAGATTATACGTGTAACGATTAAGCTCCGACATGAAAAGAAGGTTACTCTTACCAAAGCGACCTTTAAAATCAGCGCGAGACATCGTAAACAGAGCTATCTCTTCCGATAGATCTTACCAAACGCTTACAAACCTGGCCCAAACCTTTCTACGATCCCATCTCGCCCACGAACAGTCAGCAATTACCGCGATCTCGAGGAAAAGTATGAAACAGCGTGCAATTATCCGATGACATAAAATTTGTTCGAGAAGCAAAAGAAGGAAAGACCGGGAGGAAAAAATGATCGTTCGTATCGAAGATCTCGCGGTTCGAGAGCATCGTATTTTACGGTTAAGGAGAGGGTCAGAGAGCTGTTATTAGGGTAGTCCTGATCGCAAAGCTCGCCTTGTTGCGTCGTTTATGCTTATCGCCGTTTGGCACGCGCCACTCGATTACAAGTTGCGCGCGAAAAATCAGCTGTGGCGCTGCTGTCCTGGCGGTCGGTGCAATTTTCGTGGCCTGTTACGAACTGGGTCGCGTTCGACCGGTTAAAACACCGTCTAGTGATCGATGTCTCCACGATAAATGGCGGCGCTGCTACGACGCAACCAGACTCTGATGCAACTAGCAGAAAAAGGGCAGGAAATAAAAAAAAATGACCCGTTTATCGAGAATTTGTAGAAAGTAGAAACAAATGAGTTTGATCAAACCTGGAGTTGAGTTGATCCAATCGTGAGATCGAATATTTCCAGGATCAATGTTTCGGAGCTCCTAAAAGTCGATCCTGAGCATTCACGTTTAACACGGTCATTGACAATTTTGTTTATATTTACTGCCAATTTTCGATGATCGGAATATAGCTACAATCGAGTGTTGATCTTGTCTTTAAATCAGCGAGACCGAATTTTGTCGACGTTGAATCACTGACAAATGTTTTCATCGAATTTGAGCAGTAATGTATATGCGGATGATAGATTCTGAAATCATCGGTAAATTGTCGATGCATAAATAATATCAAGAAAACTTGTTGTCAGTGAAACGATTCTCGATCTACTGATGCTCAGGAACGTGTTTGAAAATATAGCTTTTTTCCCAATTTACAGAAGATTAGGAAATAGTATCAGGACTTGTTCTATTCACATGCAGTTGTTTATATGTCCTGGCAGTTCTCATTGAACAGGAATAGACTCTAGCTATGGTGCAGTGGTAGTATGGTGGTTAACTACGTAGGTAAAACATATTCCCCACCTTCGTTTCTATTGAGTAATCGGCTCCTCCCATTACATGATTCTTCACTATACTACTGTTTTCTTCACTACGTTGACACGTGTAATATACATGTATACTCCTTCGTTTCTGCTTGACTTAACGCATACGTGGGGTTTGGATTAGGTATGATAAAAGAAGCGAGCCACCAGTTTCTCAGGACTGACCTGTAGGCTATGTATCATTTTTGGCTCAAATATAACATTCGCCAGTGTATTCACATGCATAATTTAACTTATGTGTTCATGTTAAGTGATGTATCGCGTGTTTTTCAGCGTTCGATTGTGAAGACGCTGAGCTAGTTAGGTGTTTTATAATAAAGTGCACTGGTTGACGTTTTGCACTTTATTTATTTTGATGATGCGTTGTCTGCTTGTCGAGTTCGTTCTGAAGTGTTCTGTCTGATGTTCGATTGAGTTCTGATATGGTTTGTTTGACAGTTAGTTGAGATCTGTCTGCGCTGGTCCATGTTTGTTGGAGTTCGGTTCAAGTATGTTGTGATTGGTTGGTACAGGATTTGGTAGTGGAAAAATAAAGTTTTCTGATTGGATTGTGTGTGAGGATGTGTACTCCTTTTCTGAAGCAGTAAGAAGAATGCACAGAAGGTGCCTTCCGGTATTGTTTAGGGTCGTAATTTATGGACATGCGTTTGTTTGTCGTTTCCTTGAGTTAGTCACACGTGCGTTTATTCTGTTGAGTCTGGTTGTTATAAATTTTCGGTACTCGTTTCTGGTAATTGCGATTTAACACTTTGACTGGCATAGTGGTCACATATGACCGGCAACGGTTTCTCCCGTGACGCCACGGTGGTCATGGGTGACCGGAGCCTTTCAACTTTATACAATTGTAAAAAACTAAATGAAAACCGAGAGTTAGTGTATTTGAATAAGGCTGATGTACAGAAGATACATTGAAATAAAATGTGCCCTATTGAACAATTAAAATTTTTTTCAGAACAATAAAGAATAACAAAATGTTAGAAGAAATCTTGCATCTAACAGTGCACATTGTGCACGATCCGGACAATAAGTGGTCACCTTCTTGGTTTAATTTTTAGCAATTTTTTACCTAAAAAGTTTAGAATTTTTTTTCTAACATTCCCTGCAAAATTTTCGTTCCAGGTACGCTCTTCTTTTTTTTTTGCAATTCGTGCCGTAATCATCGTCGAACCGTTATTAAGGCGCCACAGTGGTCACTCGTGACCACCAGTAAGAGAAACGCTCCATTTGATAAAAATATTGCCTTCTAACATCAATTCATTATTATTTTGCCATTATATGCTTCATATAATAAAAATAATCCCCTGGACAGAACATATGATTTCGGCGTGGCAAGGGTTAATCCATAAGAAAGACGGCGAGAAACGTTTAACCTTCTTTATTGCATCTCAGTATGTATAATCCAAATGCTACGGTATCATATCAGCGTATAGTATGAAGAATATTCTCGTCTCTCTTTTGTCTCTATGTAGTCCTATACTTCTCGTGGATGATGTATAATGTACTATAGCGTTGTTTGATTGCGCCGCAGTGAGACCGTGGCGCTAGTAGTCGAGCCAGTACTCGGCAGCGCCGTCGAACGACGTAAGTCCACGGTGGAATCGGTGTAACAGCCGAGATGCTATCGCGACGGACTCGTGCTTCGAACGGTCTGATATTATGGGTAATAGGTGTATGCATATTCCGCGGTAACGACGTTAGACGACGCGTCGTATGAAAGTATTCTTCCGTACCTTCGAACTCGTTAATTTGTCCGCGAAACGCTGTCTGAATAATAAAGCGACGGGCTGTAGGAATGGGGGATCGATAATCGTGACGGGTGGCGATGAAAATTAATTGAAAGCGGCGAAAGGGATTTAAATAATTTCCCACGTCGCGCGTGCCTGTCTCCCGCGTCCGTTCGTCTCGTTGTCTCTACTGCAGACCCTGGTTCAGGATCTACGGTTATTGTTATATAGAAAATTTCGTTGCCTCTCGTTCTATTTTTTAACGATTTGTTTCCTTGCTGCCGGTTTTAATTGTAGCGTTTAAGAGATATTGTATGGTGTCTAGGTATTTAATATTACAGTTGAAAATTAGAAAGGTGCCGGTTGCAAATTAGAAGATCGGGTAAATAGTTGTTAGGATATTTGTATTATGTGATTCTACCTTTGGTGTTGGTGACAATTCATTTGTGATCAGTTTGCATGACTGGTGAGTAAATAAGAGAGAGGGAGAGAGTGGTATGAGATAAAGGTACAAGTATTTAAAGATTGAAGCTTGCAATTTGGTAAATAAGTAAAGGTAAATCCAAACCAAAGACAATTCTGTTTAATATCATGTTGATATTTTAATTAAAAGCGTATTAGAACCTATTCTTTGAGCGAACAATCATTCTCCATCATGTGCAAACTTAACCTCCAACATTTGGTTTTCTTAAGGTTCCTAATTTTAAATTCTTCATGACAAATGCTACATATTAACAATATATTAACGATTATCATTTCAAATGCTTCCTACTGCTTCTTGTCGATTCATTTCACTTGGTCTTGATATACCCTGTTGGTTTCTATCGTCAGGCGAGTCTATGTGATCAAATTCGTGACAGTTACAAATAAATTGATAAAATTCTTTTGTTCTTGAGTTGTTCGACACTTGTTACTCATCGATGAAAGCAATTTTAAAAGGAGAGTGAAAAAGTGATTGTATTTGTATTTCCAATTTTTATGTCAGTATACTTGTGTATGAGTATGGAATAGCAGCAGGTGAACATGGCAAATTAAGGGAGTTACAGAAGATTAACTCCAGTTAGCATAACAAGCTAAACACGTATCAACCCACCCATAGTTCCAAGCAAGTATCCAGTCCTGGAATTCACCGACGAACTATTTACATCTCCTAAAGAAACACTCAAAGTAAAACAAAACGTTCTACGTAGCCACTTCGACTACAGCACCTATTTCTGACTGTAGACCCATTATACCAAGGCTCGAAAGTTTTAGCCTTGGATAGTTCTAGTTTTCGGATAATTTAACAGCAACAACCAATTCAACGTTAATTCAACAAGTTTAATAAAGTTCGGGACTGAATATGAAGCTCGATGTACGTGTCATGGAAAGTTCCAGCTCGAGTACGTGCGAAATTATTAGCTACCATATCACTGTTATTATAATACTTCGGTCCAAATATTTTACTCGTATTAATTTTTAACGGCAATCAAAAAATGGAAGGAGATTCTGTGAATTTTATTAACGTGATTTTATCAAATTCTACTTAGTCTTTCGTAGAAATTATTAAAAAATTTAGCAATAAGCGGTCCTGTTTGTAGGTCAACTTTTGGATAAATTGTTAAGAAATTTTTTTCCAATTCATTCTACATTTTTCCAATGAAGTTTAATCAAAGAGATAAGAGTCACCATCTAGTCAGTTATCTAGTCGAGTCATTTAATTTTTCAATTTTTTCCTTTATCTTTTTCTTAAGTGTATTGTTGTTTTTTGACGAAAATTTTGGCAGATTAATATTCTCTGTATCTTTTGTATAAGATAGAGATTCAGTAGATGTTCCAATACTTTTAAACCAGAGTGTACCCCTGCCCAACTTCAAATACAGAACCAAAGCTAAAACTTCAATCATTGATCGGTTCCTCTGAAAGAGAGGGCAAGAAGTTAAAAGAAACTGAAAGAAAATGAACAAAAGGATCATATTATACTCGCATTGAAACTAAAAATAAAAACAGAATAGTGAAAAATCTGGGACAAGAAAAATCGACTATGTGGACATAATATAATACATAAAGCTGTATTCCATATAAAAAGAATTAAGTGCGTATTGTTAACCACGATTGTTTTAATGACACTACAAATATGTTACAATCGACAGGAAAAAAATTGAACAATATATATAGTACTTATAATATGTTCATTAAAAGCGTGCACATTTAGTGGATCATAATATTATTCTAAGGCAACAATAGTATATCGGAAGCATTATTTATTACAAAATGGAAAGTTTCAATATGATGTAAATAGATTTATAATACATCTTTTGTCGCATATGATACGCTTAAAGCAATTTTCCAGTTAACACACTAGCGCTACCATGGTCAATATCTACAATGAATAAATATACGATCCATTTTAGTTCAATTACTTTCTCATTTTACCGATATAATTTCAAACATTTCTCTTTATTATATGCACAATATCGTCTCAAATCGTTTAATATAATCTTTAAATATTAAAGTATTCGAATACCTTCATGATTTACGTTCCGTTATCAATGACAACCGTAAGTCTAAAACTCCAGCATTTTATTATAATCTTCAAATATAGTAAACATCAGTGTTTGAATACCTCCATATATATTTGTATATATGTAATCTTATTATAAAATTATTCTGCATGATTCGTCGTGTTCCAATCTATGACAACCATAAGTCTGAAACTCCATCACTCTTACAATTTCAACATCAACGCGTCACTATGTCGGCGGGTTAGTTTGTTCGCGTCTGTCACGGAATTTCGCGCGAGTAATTCCGACTATTTCCTCCCACGATCTTCGACCATCTATGCAAAAATGTCCACGGTGCTCGGTAAACAGCCTGTCCCGATGTCACCGTGTATTTCTGCGTGATTATTAAACACCCTCTTAAATTATCTTAAATCAGGAGGAATCTTGGTTTAAAATCATGAAAATGTACGTGTTTCGAGGAATTTACAAAAAACTATTTGCTTGATCGCTTTGAGAACTAGGAGGTGTTATTAAGTAACTGTAGAAGTACAAAATAAATTTTTTTACATTACAGGGTTACATTTAACCATTTGGAGACAAATGTCATAATACGTGGAAATTTCTTAATTTTTTAGAATCAAAGCTGGATGGAATATAGCGAAAAATAATTTTAGATCTAAAGTTAGACTTCAACAGAGTATAGACCGATGGTATTTAGTATATTGCGTGCACGTGTATGTTAGCCGGACTCAATCAGACAACGTGAGAGTTGAAAGATCAGAAAACAACTAACACTACGATTTCCTGAATTTTCTAGCCGAGTAAATCGAGAATTTTCCGATGGACAAACGCAGCTCTCATTGGTTAAATGAAACTAAAGGCGTTTTCTTGGTCCGCAAATCGGTGGTCCGGAAAAAACGTAAAGTTCCTCAACCCAAAACTGGTATGGAGGAACTCTTCCCATATGATCACATGCATGCAAATTTCCCGCGCGATAATCTTCGTGGACATGATACGTCTGGCAAATGTCCATTTATATCCCCTTGACGCGCCGATGGTTAAAAGTGTCATGCATCTAAAATGAGATTTTATAGGTCCTTTCTTAGCCGAATCCCAAGTGTCTCGTTACAGCTTTATCGAAAATTTATAGTTTTCTAACGAAACCGTAACTAGAAAGTTATCTAATCGAATAATAAATAGCAAGTTCCCAAACGAAAAGAAATTCCGATATTCATATCGTTCGAGCACTTAGGATTCGACCGTTGGAGCACCTTAACACGTTGACGCCGGCTCGCATCACCGGTGGGTCACACTTCTATTTCACAAAATAGGTAGTACAGAATAGGTTTATTTTTCAATTCTCAACATTATAAACAGATATTCGATATTAGAAACATAACAATTCAATATTATAAACATAACATAATTATTTAACTTTTTATGTAATTTTTCAAAACATGTTGGGCAGGCGCTTACATCGGTTATGAAAACAGACCTCTACTGTTTGAGAAAAATGGAATGAAGTATTCCAAAACTAGGAACAAAACTGATCCCGTCAGGTTTATTTAACATTTACAGGTATATGCAAATTGATATTAGAAAACTACAGTATATCAATGTATTAGTTGAAGTCCACGGAATTTACTGAATCTAACGGGAATCGTATCGCTGTAGTAGTTTTATCATAAATGGAGGTCAAACTCGAAAAATGGCGATTTTCAAAGTCGATTCGCTCAAAAACTGAGGGTAACAGACAAAAACTGATTTTAGATTCGGTTTTAGCTCATCGAGATCTATGAACATCACCTAGTGGGTATTATCGCGTAAAAATCGTGTTGAACAGCGTAATCTAACACTGCGCTGTCTCACGGAACAGACAGAGAATTCGGGGTCCTCCAGGTCTGTCTTTGTTCCGCGATGGAACGATGTCAGACGCGGTGATCGTGCTATCACCACGATTAACCACTAGCCAGAGACTCAGACGCGATCCTAATCCGCAGACAGCTATAGATAAATCCGCGCGTGAAGGTTGCTCCTTGAAGAGCACGCAGGACGAATGACGATATTAGGAATAATTATTCAACTATATTCACCGGGCCGACAGGTCTCGGGACAGAGGCGTCGGGAGAGGGTCGTAGAGGGCAGGGCTGGTAGGTAGCCCGTAAAATATGATCCTGGCCGGCCTGGTCGGCGCCACGGCGGCTAATACGTTTGAGGGAGAAGTTAGTAACAGGTGGCGCGATCCATAACGGACCGTGCAGCTTCCAAGTCGACCCTCTTACACCCTCTGTCTTCGCATCGCCGCGTCGCTGCCGGCCAGCAGCCCTTCTCGCGTTTGCCCCTTAAACGGGCCACGCGCCTACGTGTACCGTGCCTGCGAGGAAACTTTAATTAAAAATAAAAACTTGTTTCTTTCGTTGCAGGGTCCCTGCCACCGAGCACCAGCCCCAGCCCGTATACCACGGAGATGCCGAAGAAAGGTAAGCTCGTAAACCTGCCTTAATCGCGGAGAAAATAATATTTTATCCCCCGGATGGAGCCGGCCTGGGCTGCTTCCGTTTTCCTCCTCGATACCCCTTCGAGAGTCTTCTTCGCTTTAGACATCCTTTGCCTCTTCTTTCCCTGCCTTTCCTCTTTTTTAAATTTATTTTTCTTTGCTCAGGGTTGATTTTATATTTTCGGCCTTGATCTTGATCTTCTCTTGTTAGGGAGGAAGTTTTTTTTTTGTTTTTATTAGGGCACAAGTTAGTGTACAATTTATTAGGCTGGTATTGGGTAGATATTTTACGTTATCGTTAGACTGGGTTTTTTTTATAGTAGTTGCTGATCCTCGTGGTTGACTTGGTTGGATAGTTAACCTTCAACTGGTGCCATTAAATTATTGGATTTGTATTAAAATTAAATTATTTCCAGTTTGGTTAATAACGCGCAATATATTCTTTGTTTGCAAAGTATCGTAATGAAATGAAATCATGTTTAATAATTAACCCTTTGCACTCGAGTGGTGACTCTCAGTCGCCATTTGTTTCAATGATATAATTTAAATAACGTATAAGAGACGATTTTATTGAAATAAAATTATTATTCTCTTTAAATAATTTTCTTGTCTTATTTTAGTATAAAATAATATAAAATATATATCTTCGAGTGCAAGGAGTTAATTAATGTATTTGAATTTGAAATAACACAAGGATGCGTGTAAATTTGTATACGATTTCTTACTTATTGTTTTAAAAATATCGTCAATTTTATAGCAGAAAGTTATTCGATGATAATAAATATTCTTTTTATGCAGTGATTTCAGAAAGATACGTTACCAATTGAAGGTTAAACGGGAGGTTTTTGTGTTGTAAATGGGGGGTAAAGAGGAGGCTGAGGGTGAGTTAAGTAGGTAGAGGGTAATTGGAGAGATTGGGGTTCGATCTCTCGAGGTTTTGGGGTGGGTTTAGATGTAATCTTTGAACTCTTGAAAAGGTGAAACTTTGCATTCGACATTTTTTGAATTCGTTTTAAAAAGTGAAGTCTCGATAATTTTTGCATAAATTTTCTTTTCGATTATAGTTGTTCAAGATAAAAACAAAAACACGACAATATAGAAAAATATTCTATCAAAAATTTATGTCTCTTATTCAAGCATGCTAATATTCATTTAATTTGTTCTATGTTCAGTAATTTCTATATTTTTATATAAATTTATATAATTTTAACTTGCCTTCACTTATTTGTACACGAATGATTAGTTCTGTACCATTATGTTTTATATTTCTATATTTATTTATTTATTTCGTGTTTTCTTCTTATCGAGAATTTCCTTCGTGAATTTCGATCTACAAAAAGGGTGCAAAGTTTCAATTTCTCGAAACTCCGAACTTTCTCGGGTTTCGAGAGATTTCGAGGTTTCGAAGTTTCGAGAAACCCACGCCTAATGATATTTCTTCGTACAATGTACGTTTGCGTTCAGTTTAGTATACGGATTACTGAATCGTTGGAATTGTACTGACTCGACTCGCATAAATACAGCAGCACGAAAGCTTATGTTTCAAACTTTTGACAAATGAAATACACGCATTAGATTCAGACTTCGAAACTTAATACCGTATCTAATGCGCAAGGAAATTTGTGAAAAATTTGATAATAAACCTTTCATTTTGTTAGGAACATAAAAATATTCTGAAAGTATTAATTATTTCTGTATCAGTTTCTATTAATACCTAGTGGTTTCATTTTTGTTATTAATTTTAATATTAACGTTTCTTTTAGATTTGCGAATATTTTTATTTTAATTACCGTAAACGCTACATCCACATCCAGTATTTTTCATCTTCACATTTTCGACTCTCGAATTTTATTTCAGGCATAGTATTATTTTCAAAATTTGTTGGTTTCAGTCTTTTTACTGCTAACGAAGGAAAAATCAGTCATTATATCCATCTCATTTATTTTCGTCCAAACCATCAATTAATTTGTCTTTCACGTCTTACAGATTTGGAAACAGTAAATAATGAAATTTTGTACAATTCATTCACAAAAACATACATATAAATCGTCTCATTTCTCACATATACTACATACTTATTTCGAGCTGACAGTCAAAGAGTTAACTTTGCACTCAAGAGGCATTCTAGTCGACAATTAACAATTAATAATTCATTCTTACTTTAAAGCAATGAACTATTTAAAAAAAAAAGAAAAAGTAAAACAATCAAATTCTTTGTTACGAATCAATCCTAAAACGAAAAGTTTTCTCAAAAACTTTCGAGTGCAAAGGGTAAAAACCGCAAATGAACCAATCATCACTAAAACACCAAATTCTGGAAGACTCCAAAATACTTAAAATTTCCGAGATATCCACGAAAACGACAGTTTTAATTCACGAATTTGCGTAGCGAGTTAAATGAAGATTGAATTTTCTCTGGATCCTCATTGGAGTTTCTTCATTTTAAATTCGTCGTGTTGGAAGAAGCCGAGATGCCGAGATAAATAAGTAACATTTCGCGTAACGGGAAATGTCGGAAGTGTGGTCGATTGATGCGTTTGCCTGCACTCTGCACACGAATCTCATAAGCGGCTTAACCTCTGTCAGTTTTCTTAAGGGAAGTAATTCACTTGCCCCGGCCGCAAGTCGAATGCCTGGCGATTTATTATTTACAAAACGAACGTTGCAAATCTTTCGGCCGTCGCGTATACGATGATTAAAATTGAACGAAGTTAGCGACTGAACGTTTCAGATATTTATTTCTCGCTGAATCCCCGGAGGAACTGCTATAAAATGCCATTTTCTGTACAGATTGGGAGCTGATGGCCGAAATGAATAACTCTGTTTACGGGAATCCAAGCTCGCTGACGATTCACAACGAGAAAAGCATGAAAGCAGGTAAAACCGTTTGCGGATTGTTAAAATGTATTTATAGCACGAACGCGACTGAAATACAACCCTCACGTTTCATCCTTATGGACGTTTGTCGTCGCGGCAAGTAACAAAACTCTATTGTTACTCAAATTTGACGTTAGAACCCTAGTATCCTTTAACTTTTTTACTTCACTCGAAATTTGAAGATTGTTGGACTTTTTCAGCGTTTAACGAATTACATCGTAGCTGAAATTTAGAATAGAATACAAATTCGTACGTCTTATGAAATTCGATATTAAAATTCATATAGTGACGATGACAATATATTTTTTATTTTTCAGGTTTTAAGTTTTAATTTTTGTTCTTATTTGAAATTAGAACAGAAACGGAATTTTTAAACGAAAAGAAAGTGTACGTGTGTTTAAAGAATTATGTCGTGTTCGAAATTTAGAATAGAATAGAAATTCGTATGTTTTATGAAAATTTTCTTAATATGGTAATGCAATATTAAGAATTATATAGTGATATAATGTAGATAATATATTTTTTATTTTTTATTTAAAATTAGAATAGAATAGGAATTTTTATAGGAAATAGTAGCATAAATGTATTTAACCCATTAGTATTCAAAATTTATAATTGAACCTAAGTGTACATATGTCGTATAAAATTTTCTTATCAAAATTCCTTGTATCT
>NIJG01000231.1:161794-176172 GCA_002201625.1 Euglossa dilemma
TAATTTTCTAAACATTTTCCTTTTAATTTTTATATCAGCAACTTTTTAATCTTAATTATTAAAAGAAATTTTCTTAAACAGTTTACTTCTGCTTCCATTATGTTCTACTCCGAGTGTGAGAAGTGTTGTTTTGTTTCAATCAGAGAAACCTACGCGCATAATTTGCGTTGATATTATACCCTGTTGGAATAACATTGAAGAGAATAATATTATTTTAATTAGAGACGGAAGGTATTTCTAATTGAAATTGTTAATTTTGACGTTGCGTTAATTTCTAGCAAATCTGAATGAATTTAAACCTTATCAATCGGGGTTTATCTTCATAGAAACATCGTGAAAAAATATTGACAGACTATACTCGTTCTTAAATCTCCGATACAGACATTTATCCTAAAATAAAATCCCATTCGTTTAATCCTTCGCAAGCTTAACCAAATTCAATTTTACTTTATCTCCAATAATGGATAATTCTCTTCGACTCAATTAACCCATTAACTGACACAGATTACCGATATTTCGAGTTTAATCATTTATTTTCTTACCAATCCTTCATTTTCTCGCGTCGCAGTGCGCATTTGTATCAAATACATATTTGATTGAATCAAAAACGAATTTATTTTATAAAAGCTTCGAATAAATTTCAAGTTTTTCGAGGCAGGAAAAAATTGTAACATTTTGAATTTTAAAAACTACAAATTTCCTTAGTTCTTCCGGAATTTCTACGTTTTCCTCTGATGTTTATAATAGATTTTGAAGATTAAAGAACTAGATATTCAATAACTTTCTGTTATTTACCAAAAAAATTGCAATCCTCAGAACGTGAAATTTCTTCAATTTTGGATGAATTTGATGCTTGGAAAAATCCATTCTTCGGATTCATAACTGTTTTAATAATATTTATATTTTTTTTAAATTAAATTTTCTTCGCTCATCAAAAGAATTTAAGAGATTCACTCTTAATAACTATAATTTCGAATGATTAAGCGCACTGTCGAAATCCCATGAAATATGAGATATGGAATCCTCGAAACTCTATCAATTTTTCGACGTTTAAAGGAACCTACCCCTAGTTCCAGCGACAACGCCCGAAACTAAATGCCAAAGCTGAATAAACCTAATCGATCCTCTTAGACAAAAGTTGAAAACGACTGTAATCTTCATCAGAGGTTCTTCTAAAGATTAATTAGAATATCGGGATAACTTGTAAATCTCACGATCAAGGGATAGATTCGAACCCTGAGAACTCGAAACAGTTCCAACTTCCAAACGGTTTCGATGATCCGAATCTACATATTGAAAGCCTAATAAACCTAATCGATGGTCGGACAAAGGGTGGAAACGGCTGTAATCTTGGTCCCTTTTTCCATTTCAACCCCGAGCACGTCCCAACCGTCGGTTGGATGCGGCGACAGGAAACATGTATCAGACGATAATGTGTCAGGACAAAGTTACAATGGCAGATGTAGTCGGCTATGGTTGCAGTATCGTGACATCTTCCAGACCACATACGCCCTAAGGTGTCCCTTAATTCCCCGGGGAACCGTTGTTCGCCTGTAATTCTGCGGGAGAACGTACAGAGATTGGCTTAGTCGCATGCTTGCATATAGATAAAGCGACTGCTATCCTATCGTAAGCTCGCACATACGATGGGGTTGGTGGCAAGCCGTGAGGGAACGTGGCTGAAATGCCTCGAATGCATCAACGACATCAACACCGGGCTGATTAAATCTCCGGTAGGAAATGATCGTTGCGGCGTCGCGACGCCTTGCGCACCACCGTCGGATCATAATAAGCGCCGATATTACGCTGATCAGCCCTTCCTAATTCTTTCGTATGCACTATGTCGTGAGAGAATGCGTCGAATGAAAATTTTTTGATATTTTCTTTAACAACGAATTTTCTTTTTTTTCTATTAATAATAAAAGGATCTATTGATATTTTTAGATTGAAAAGAATTGATTTTTGTGTGGGGATGTGATAGGTGTGTTAAAAACTTTTTATCCTGTGGATTAATAATAATTTTCCTTTTTTATTTTTATTTTTTCTGATAATAACAGAAATCTTCTGGTATTCTTGGGTCCAAGACAATTGATTTTTATATAGGCGTGTCATAGAGATGTATTGGTAAAAGTTTTCGTCATTTTTAATTTGTTAATAACGAATTTTTCATTTTTATACTATTTTCTTTATTCTCTTTTTTTTATTAATAATGTAGGGGTTTTTTGGTATTTTTTGGATCCAAAAGATATCGATTTTCATATGGGGGTATTAGAGTTTCTAATCTTTGCGTTAATAATAATTTTCCTCTTTTATTTGTTCCTTTTTATTAGTAATACACGAATTCTTTTGTATTTTAGGGTTGGAAAGAGTCGATTTTCAAATAGGTGTGTCATAGGGGTATTTTGGAAAAGTTTTCGCTACTAACGATTTTCATTTTTTCTTTTCTTTTCTTGTTAATAACGAAGAAATTTTTTTTTAATTTTTAACTTGGGAACTATTAATAATATTATGAATTGATTTTTTTCTCCAAACCAACTTTTTATTGTCTATATCTAACACATAAAAAATGCGTATTTCGTAGAATTTTCGAACTTCTCCTTAATAACGATTTTTCTTCGTTTTTTCTTAGTATTGCAAAAAAACATTGAATAACGATATTCTAATGATCAAATTTAATACCTGTAGTATATTTAACGTGAAAGTGGAATGTACCACGTGGAATTGACTATACTTCCATTAACCTATTGTCCTACAAATTCGCGATAGTCAATTCGATGACTCGAAGTAATCCACCGGTTATTTACCGCGAAAAAATCCTCCGGTGACAGCCAACTAACTGCAACATTCGCGACTTGGAACACGGTAAATCACTAACCGTTAACGAGAAGTCGGGGAAAATTTTGGCTGAGGAACCAGCGTGTCCCGCTGACAACCTAATTCCGTGGACGCGCTCTGTTATCTTCGATTGCCTGGATTTCGCGAATGGTACATATCTAGATTGACTTAACCGCGCGTGTACGCACTGTCAACATGTTCTACATACTATGGTGCGTGTATATGCGTGCAGGTCGGCTTAATATTCGCTAAATGGGGTTGGAGAGGCGGGTTGAACTGGGTCAATTCTGCCACGAAGTCGATCATGGCGAACGTTGCAAAATCACGTGTCCGAAATACGATGTGGAAATTACGCCTGCAGGCATTACGATGTTTGCATTTACAGATGTACCAACATTTCGTGTTCTGCCAACGTGAATCGACGTTGCGTTTTATGCGCCAAAGAGGAGCTAATGTTTGGTAAAAATATGCCACGTCGTAGCTGTTGATAATTGACGCGTACACATTGTTCACGCTCTTTTCCGATGTTTCGGTATAGTATTACAATATTCGCAATTAGGTTGTTGGATTCATAGATTTTATTTATTACCTCTCGGTCGTTTTTAAGACGTGCATATATTTATATCAATTGAGTTGCTCATTTGCAATTTAAGTCGTAGAAAATTTATTTCGAATGTATAGTCAGGTATCGGTTAAATGTTCTAGTAGTAAATTTATTAAAAATTCGATAAGGTAAGTTAAGGTTATAGAAAATTTATTTCAAATGTAGAATTAGGTATCAGTTAAACGTTCTACTGCCGAAATTTTTAAAAATTCCCGAAGATAAGTTAATTATTTTCACTTGGAAGTAGTTTGTTGGTTTTCTGGCTGTTGATTTTGTTTCGAAAGTAAGACACGAATTCGTTGCGCTATGATGGGAAACGAAGATGGGTGAAATATTGATTTAGGGGAAGAAAGAATTAGTCAGATGGAGATAGGTTGATACATAATAGGTTTTCGGGAAATATCTGAAACGATACCGAGGATCTCAGGTCACGTGGCAAATGATAATTTAGCGTGGCGAAATTTTCATTTACATTTATATTAAAAATTACTCGCGAAAAAAATTAGCGTGCAGGGAACGGAGAACCGGTGACAGAACAAAATTTCATTTGGTTGTCATTAAACATTTGTGGATGCGCCGCGTTGTTGCAGTGTAAAAAGAATTTTCGTGACTAATATCTCGGAATGACACCTGTGATATTACATTACACTGTCTTTTTTCTTCCTTTCTCGTTCTTTGATGCGAATTTTTGGAATTAACGTGACACGCAGATCTGCTATTACTTACTTTACTTCTATTATTCGATCGTTTATTATTCAATCTGTAATTAATATAAATGAAAACTACTAAAGTTCTTGCTACGTTTTATTCTCATCATTAATTACTACCTATTAATTTAAATTACTTTAGGTCAAATTTACTTTGGAATTAGGTAATTCTTATCCTAGCCACCCTCGCAATAATCTGCAATAATTTAAACAATAATATATATTTGTTACGATAAATGTTATTAATTGTATTATATATAATCACCGCTAAGTTCGATAAATATTATGAATTCTTGAATATTTTTCTAGTTACTAGTCAGAAGAATAGTTCTTCGTTTAACACTATGACACGAAAGAAAACACTATGGCTGTGAATGACGATATATTATAATTTATGATAAAAAATTCAATAAATGGCTATTTTAAGTAACATGAATGTAGCCTGAACGAAATTTGAATACGGGACTGATATGCCCTATCAAATGAAAGACCTAACTGGAGAAAATAATGTTAAAACAATTACATGTCAAAAATAAAATGACATAAAAATTCATCGCATTCACCAAACTTAATGGTTTTTATACGTAATAATAACCGGATTAATCAGATTTACCATAACATATTCAATTGTCAGTCGTTCGTGTGATTAGTATAGTACTCAGTTCAGTAATCACTTACAAAATCCAAAACTTGTATGCAAACGAACGTAAAACAATGTTAAACTCTACTTCAACAAATTTCAAAACACACAAAATTTCAAATTTCAAAATACTCAAATATACTTGCTATTAAAGAGATATCCAAATCTAATTACAATGAAAATAAAGAGAATCGAGTCATAAATTAAAAGAAAAATTCTCGAAACATGATGACACGTATAGAAATCAAATATTAAACATTACTGTAATATCACGTTTAAAAACACCATAACTTTCACAAACATTCTCGCATCGAGCTACACAGTAACCCGCAAATAACATATGATAGAAGAAACTATTCGGGAAAGTGTGAAAAAATAACGAAGAACGCTAATTGACGCGAGGAGGTGCTTAACGTAACGGCAGCCTTGGAATAAATCTGACGGCCGTAAATCAAAGGGGAAATTTTGTAAACGGCGGAGCGTGTATAGGGGATAGGCGCGAATGCGGGGAATGGCATGGAATAAACAGCAGGTGACAAAAGATACGTCAGAGAGCTCTTTCAATTCCCACGCGATGCATTCTGCTGGGTCATTCCGAGAAGCTGCGAGCATCGGGATCGACTGAATCGCAAGCCTGCCTATTGTCAACACGCACTGCATATTATTGCGTAGAACGCGTGCGGAGAGCGGTTTAATATTCGCCGAATGGAGAGATAGAAGCGGCTGAAATACGAGCTTCATGACATGCCTAAATTCGACAACGATTCGCGACATGAATCATGCACGCCAGGCATGCGACGTATGAATTAGAGCTAAATACTTTCAGGATTCTTTCCCCCGGTTTCGGGTTCCGCGCAATCGCTCGAATAATTAGGCTAACGAGCCCGCGTCGGCTAATTCACCCAATTTGGGTAAATCGATCCGCGGGTTTGCATTATTTAGATGTTTCTCTCGCGATGTTTCGTCTTTTATTCTTTCGACTTTTTTTTTTTTAACTCTTTCTCTCCTCTTTCGCAGGATTACGCTTTTGTGTTTAGCCTCTTTGAATAGCCGGGATTTTTTTATTCGATCAACCGACGAGTTCGATAAATACAGGTTTACCGTGAGAAGCTTTTTAACGATTTATAATACGGGCTATTTCCTCGTTTATGGCGTTGCAACTTTATTAAATGTACACTGTCGTTGATTCTATTTTGGAACGATATTTATTAATATATTCGGTATTTTTTGAGTATATTAATTATTTATATTCCTTATTTCTTTCTTAAGTATGTTAATTATATATTAAGTATTCCTTTATTAAAGTATTCAGTGTTTTTGTATTTTGTGAAACATTCACCATTGCGAAGTGGAACTTCGGAAAATTGTATACTGTCGTCGCTGGCAATATCACTTTCTCCATCACAGATTTTCTCTTTTTCTACAGAAAATTCTTTCGTCCTTGCCATTTTCGCGATTTTCTCAAAACTGTGCTTATACTTGGTTATCTCACGGTTCCAAAATTCCAGTTTGACACTATCTCAATTACTCGTCTTTAGTGCATTAGTTTAACACTAAGTTTAGGGGTGTTTTCTGTATATCTATTTCTAGGAAATCTATCTATCTATCTATATTTTTATATGGATGTTGTACCAAATAGAAGAATTGCTTAATTCTAAAATATATTTATTACAAGTTAAACTAAGACACAACTAAAAGATTGAATTAAGAACCGAGTGACCTGATACTCGAACACGCTGCAAAAAAAAGAAAAAAAAGGAAAGAAAAACACTGCTTAACTGACTTTTTCTCTGAATCTCTATCTGAAATAATTTGTCTTCGCTCTTGTATTTCTATTTTATTTTTCAGTGTGTTTCCTTTTCATTTCCCATGCATCTTTGCCCTCGGTGGGCCAGGTACTTCAAACTCAAGACGTATCCCTAGACTTTCACTCGTTACTTTCACTCGTCCCTGTCATAAATATTCTCACAATCCCTTGCACGCTGTCATTCATATACGTCTTAGGACCCAAACACTTTTGACATTCTTTCACACCCGTTCTCATTCTATTCCTACATTTCAGTTTAAATTTCCAATATTACCAACGGAATTGTGCTGCAGAGTCGTATTGCACTATTTTAAAAAATCGTATTTCATTTTCACTAAGAAAAAAAAAAAAAACGAAATGATTTTCCGAACAACTCGATAGATTGCATGGGAACGTCTGGACCGTTTTCCGAAACAAACAAGACAAACAGCGACCTTGAATTCAGCTCAGGCGTTCAGTTAACACTATGCCGTCCGCACATCTATTCTAAACTTTTTCGTGTCGCACCGGTAGAACTGACTTACGTCATTTCGTTTTTCACCGGCGGTTTTTCGAGGTTTTTATTTACTAATATTATAGTTAGTTCCCATATCTCAATCCTGTCTCTCCATTTTCTCGAAATTCTGAGAGGTAAATAAGTACAAGATTTTTTGTAACCACTAGCACTTAATCCATAGTTTTCGCATGGCACCAATGTGGAACCACCGGACGTCATAGTTTTAATATCTTAAATGCGGAAGGGTGAGAATGACTGCGTGCAAGAAGATCGTATTGCTATCAATGACATTATCGAGTGCATGTTTATGATTGAATGTTTAGGGTACTTGACCCAGTGACCAAGGGTACGTAACAAAATACATGACTAAAAAAGAAAGCATGGGTATAAAAGAAGCGCGTTAGGATCAGTAGTTGAATGATTATAAGGAAGTCATTAACCCTTTGGGTATGGATGCCGGATATATCCGGCGTCCATCTAATGTATCCGGCGCTGATTATAAAGTTTTAAAAATAGTATCTGCATATATACATGATCAGCAGTTGTATATAAATAAATAACATTATATAATTTATATCTCATCTAAACATAATACTTTTTTATTATTATAGTTTTAAAAAATATAAAATTCTTAAACATATAAATAGTGATCGTTTCAGATATAATTAAAAGATACTATGGAAATATTAATATTTAAAAACTAATAAACAACGCTCGTTGATAATATAACATTTTTTATCAACATAGCTCTTTTCTAACGGCTAAAATGTCTTTACAAAAAAAAAAAAAGAAAGAAAGAAATGACTGTATGTTATAACGTGCGTTACCGGCGACATATCTAGTACATCAAAAGAGACAGGAAGGACTAGGAAACTATAGAAAAAGAAGTTTTAACTTTATTTATTATATAAAACTTCACCAACCTTTTACTATATTACATAAATCCATAGTCACAATATGTGGAAAAGTTCGCCGTACCGAAAAAGTTAAGAAGTCGTTGTAAATAAACTTCTATTAGAAATTTCTGTGACTTATCCGATAACAAATCCTACACTAATGAGCAACGATAAATCGCTCGATGAAACGGAGTACTTGCAACCTCTTACAAATGTCTTCGCAATGAGTAACGAAGGATGATGGTCAAAATCCGATCACAGACTGAACCTAATTAAACCCTGGATAGCTCGAGATACGTCTTCTTCCACGCTGGACGTCAACGCAAGTGTCGCCATCTGTCGATCATAGGGTATTAGGGATCGACTTAGCCAGCTGCCTATATACGCTCAATGTGTCCTGTGTACGCAATCACAGGCGCACAGGCGTATCGACGCTGGCTTAATACTCGGAACACGACGTCCCTGCTCTATCGTCAGCCTAAATGATATGTTTATGTCGCACTTAACGCCCTTGCTCGAGGAGCACGCGTGCAAACGCCGCACACGTGCCATAAATATTAGCACCGGCGCCCCGTTCTAATTTGCAATCTTGGAAATTCGTTGCATTTCAAATTTCACGCGTACCTCTGACGAACGAGCTGCTTTGCAAGGCAGAATAAATGGAAATGAAAGTGTAAAGCTGCCCGCTAATGATCCTGGCAAACGTGCGCCGTCGAAACAGGAACGCTCGTTTCACCCGTCTCTGCCCTGAATTCCGAATCATTTCACCGATTTCCTTTTCCCTTTTTATTCCCCAGTTTTCGTCTTTTCCTTTCGATCATCTCCCCTGTATCGATTCGAGAATCCCTGCTTTCCATCGGGAAACTTCCAATGGAAGAATCCGGATCTGAATGTCCATGTGTTTCTGGATGAAGTGGATTTAGGTTTATTCTTGCTTCATGAGAATATTCGTATTAAATTTCAAGTCGTTTCACCGATTTTCTTCTTAGCCTTTCATTTTTCACTTCTTTTCGATCATCTCTTCTGCGTCGATTCGAGAATCTCTTTCAATTAGGGACTCGCAATGAAGTGACTCTGGTTTGAATGCTGGTATATTTTTGGATGAAGTGGATCTAGGTTTCTTCTTGTTACATGAGACTATTCGTATTAACACTAGGTTTACGAAACCCGTCAATTCGACGAGTGGGTTGCTACAATTATACGATATTAACACATTTAATTAACTTATATTAAGTCTGTTAATATTGCGATTGTTTTCAAATTAAATTCATCGTTTGTTTTTTAAAGGAAATACGTGGTTTCCTTTAACCGCAAATCTGACAAATGTCCGTAAAAATAGGTATACAAAAGGCGCCCGTAAACCTAGTGTTAAATTTCGAGTCGTTTCACCGATTTTCTTCTTATCCTTTCATTTTTCACTTCTTTTCGATCATCTCTTCTGCGTCGATTCGAGAACCTCTGGTTTTCAATTAGGGACTCGCAATGAAGTGACTCTGGTTTGAACTTTAACATATTTTTGGATGAAGTTGACTTAGGTTTCTTCTTGTTACATGAGACTATTCGTATTAAATTTCGAGTCGTTTCACCGATTTTCTTCTTATCCTTTCATTTTTCACTTCTTTTCGATCATCTCTTCTGCGTCGATTCGAAAATCTCTGGTTTTCAATTAGGGACTCGCAATGAAGTGACTCTGGTTTGAACGTTGGTATATTTTTGGATAAAGTTGATTTAGGTCTCTTCTTGTTACATGAGACTATTAGTATTAAATTTCGAGTCGTTTCACCGATTTGCTTTTTTCTTTTTATCATTTCATTTTTCATTCTTTCTTTTTGATCATCTTTTTTGTGTCGATTCGTGAATCTCTGGTTTTCTGGTTTTCAATGAGCGATTCGCAGTGAAAGGATCCCGGTTTGAAGGTTGACGTGTTTCTGGATAATGTAAATCTAGGTTTATTCTTACTACTGGCGAATATTTGTATTAAAATTTCAACTCGTTTCACCGATTTTCTTTTCTCTTTTCTGATTACTCCAATTCTCGAATCTTTGATTCCTATCGGAGAACTTTGTCGGTGAATCTCGCTTCGAAAGTTGTGTTGAACGAAATGATCGTAGGTTGTTTGTTAGCGAACGAGGAAACTGAAGGTAGGTAGGTACTGAATTATGAATCATTTCAGTGATTTTTCTCTGACTCTTTCGGGCTTTCTCTCTTTTATGCCAATCCATTGATCTTCGATGTCCATTAAAGCTCTTCAGTCAAGAGATCTAACTTTGAAGATTACTGTATTTTTCGATAAAGCGAATGCAGGATGTTTCTGTTTAGCAGGCGAAACAGTTCGTTCTAAATATTTACCCTTTTCATGCCAGTCCACGAATCTTTAATGTCCATTAAAGACCTTTAGCGAAGTGATCCGGTTTGCAAAGTGGCTGTGTGTTTGGTAGCGCTTCTCGGTACAATCGGATATTGAATTTCGAACCGGTTCACCGATTTTTCTTTCCCCTTTTTTCTCTTTCTTTCTTTGTATCGATTCACCAATCCCTGGTTCCCATCACGGACTTACAGAGGATATTTTATTCCAAAAGTCACTGCGTTTTCGTAGAAATAAAACGTACATTGTCTCTTAGTACTTCGGAAGGAAATTTTTACTATATTTCGAATTATTTTGACAACTTTCCTACTTTTCCTTCGATTATTTTTTAATTATCTTTTTTATATTCACTCACGAATCCCTAATTTCCAACAGGGAGAGTAAGAAACCGTGTTTCGAAAATAACTCTGTTTTAAATTAAATTGAATATAGGAATCTTTTCTTTTTCTCTTAAATTAATAAAAAGACCTATACAAAGTGTCGCCATTTTGCTTACTCATATACCAATGATAACCATTAAAAATTTCGTGAAATATAGATAAAATTTTGTAACCCTGTTTATCAGCAATTTTCCTAATTTTGTTTATTGCGTAGGTTTTTCCAAAGTGTTATCGTAATATCTAGAAATTCGCTGTATACAGTACCAGTGTACATCCCTGTTCGGCTTGCCAAGCTGTTTTGATTAAAGATAAAGGAACAGATTCCCCAGCGGATTAATCTTTCTTCGTAATAGCCAGCTTGGCAGAAGCAAAGCGATAAAATTTGCATAACATCGCTGAAGAAAGTGTCGTGCAAGCTTAGGTGCATCAGGCGTTCGAAACGCGTGTTTAATAATCTAAATGAAACTCGCATTTTAGTAATTTACCCGAAGAGAAATTTCCGAAATCAATCAAAAGTATCCAAGTACAACCTTTATTATCATACCGAATTTCAAAAATAATTTTCCGACGAAAACACGATTTTCGTAACGCTATAACTGAAGCATTGAATACATGATGTGGTTGTAAATTGGGTTGTAAAATTAATTACACGATATACGAGCATTTTACAGACCAAGGTGATTAATTCTACTTTTCGAACATTTTCTAATTTTTATACGAAAGCACTTGAAAGTTAAAGTTCACCGTTTTTAATCAGTAATTAATCACTTCTACATCCATTATAGTCTACCGTCCATTATTTAACAAAATTCTATTATTTTCCAACCACTTTATATGCGGAATAAAAATATATTTAATAAACTAAGTTACAAACGCAAGCAAATTGAAACTCTTTATTTTTATAAGAAATTTATGATCCTATACTTAAATTTCTTATACACCGAACATTCAAAAATTATTGTTATAATAAATTTGACATATGCAGAACCAGGTAACATAAATATCGAAAACTGAATGCTATATTTCTCTTCTCGCACACATAACAAGAACAACCGAATCTAGATTCACCTATTCACCCTCGTCATTCCTTTATTTCCTACATATTCACCCTCATACATGACCTTCATAATGCAAAATCAATTTTCCGAATCTTCCGATTCCGATTCGCGAGATAACGGAACACCAAACAACTTCACCACAAGGTCCCGCGAAGTTTCAGCGATCTTCGGCCATTTTTGTCCGCCCTAATGGCTGCCATATGTTAGTCACTTGAACACGTTCCCATTGTTGGCCCATTACACGACGCCGCCTTAGCGGCCGGCTACTGCCTAACAATCCTTGAATATAGAACAAGTTATAGCGCTGCACCTGCCCCTTGCTTTCCACATTCGGCTTTGCTATACAGATTGCTTCCTGTTTCGAAATTTAACGCGGTACGACGAGATAGCTTATTGAAATTCCGGCCGGAACGTCCTCTCCGTTCATTGATAAACTTCACACGCTGCTGCATTTTGCATCGCTGAACGCAGTGGACGCAGTTTAAATAACAAGTTTTGAATCGAGGAAAAACGGAGATACTTTTCATGAAATTTGAATTATGCGCGGGGGCAAAAATATGGCGGAGTTGTCGGGGTAAAAATTGAACGGTAGAAATTGGAAATTCTGCCCGTGCGAGGAATAAACGAGAGTACACTAAGTAGCTTCGAATTTTTAATAATGAGACTATCGGATCAGTCAAAATGACTGGTCTTGCATATTTTCGTTTTTGGAATTGTATATTATATCGTTGATCGAATGGGATAATGGTATCCTTATTTTTCAACGAAAAACACAAAGTGTATTTATATACACGATAACGCAATTAATGATAAATCAGTTCTCTCTTTCTCTTTCTTTCTTTCACTTCACTTAACTCTATGACACTTCTATAGCTGTATGAATAAAGTTAGTGCACTGTTTCTTGCTTATATACACTTTATTACGCGATTGACAGATTGTAATTTCTGATAATGTTGTGTTTTGGTCGATGTTCGTTCGTGTTTTATGCGTTCTGTTTGATGTCATTTGATGTTCTGATGCGTTCTCCTCAATGTCAGTTTGTGTTCTGATGTCTGTTTTGATTCGGTGTGTCAGTCAATCGTGGGTCCAGTCCATCGAATCTGATTGATGTAAATTTTCTGTCCTTATTATATAAATTAATCCGTTAGAAGGACTGCTAACTGTTCTTCAAACATTCTAATATTTTTCAAAACATTATTTACACTATACGGGACTGTCACATATCATATTTACACCATAGACTTAATAGCTATAGATAAAAGGCTTACACTTGCACATATAAGATCAACATTCATATATACATTATATTATATAACTATATTATAAGTTATATAGGAGTTGAAAGCATAGGTAAATAAAACAATGATTATTCGAATATAAATTAACTAATTCTTAATTGTCACTCCTAATTTAAAAAAAAATATTGACATAGTAGTGTGGTAAAACAAAATGGTATACCACAGAAGCGTTTCTCTTGTATATTACAAATTTTTTTAATCAAATAATGGCACGATAAAAAATTTCGAACACGTAGACCACTTAATTCAAACAAGATTAATGCGTGAAAAAATTGGAAACTGCAGAATCATCGAATATAGACGAATCTGGCAGAGCAACAAAAAGTTGAATATAAACATGTTCAAATATAGAAGAAAAAAAAACACCCGTGTAACCTATATTTTTATAATTGTAACAAATTGGGAAAAGAGGACAAAGAAGCAAAATTTTTCAATAAAATTTCATGTTCGAAAGCTAGAAGCAAGAAGAGCAAGAGAACACCGAAAAGCGAGATTAAACGTTGCAATAACCGTTCCATCATCGAAAGAATAAAATTTTGAAGCGCACGTTGGACGAAGGTTCGAGAATTATGCAGGGGAAAATTTGTGATGTAAGGGGAAATTTGCAAAATAACCGGTCGCGTGGAATTCGTTAAAATAAATTCATTTTCGCGTAGAATCGCGCGAATCCTCGGCTTACGCTACTCGTTGATTAAAATTATTCCAAGGACTATGAAAAATTCAGATATCTCGCACTCGGCTGCAATTAATTTTACACGTCCGAAGATAAGGAGTAATCCACTTTACACGATGCACTTAGAAATCCGAGTAGTATGTATGCAGATTATAGCTAATGCGTTCTTAGCTTCCTCAGCCCTCTAATGAATCTAGCATCAGTGCTGAAATACCGGCAATCTTATGTATAATACGATGATTTACTTAGGAGTGTTATATAATGGGTAATAATGGTAATATAATCTGATAAGTTGAAGCGAATGCAAGATTGAAATATGTCATGCGTTAATTAATAGAAAATGGGAATTGAAGTATTCGTTTGCGAATTTTCGTGTACTTTTATTTTCTGTAATGCATGGATTATTTTTTTCTCGAATATCTTAATTTTTAAAATTTTAAATAAGATATCTCACAGGATGAAGAATATTAATTTCTTTCTTCATTTTTGTCTGTGAGTTTACGTATACGTATTAGAATATTCTAATTGTTAATTATAGTGAGAAAAAAATTTATTTTTAGCGATTAAATATTCTGAATAATTTAATTAAAAGACCAGATATCTAAAGGAAGTTCGTTT
>NIJG01000231.1:176413-199144 GCA_002201625.1 Euglossa dilemma
GAGAATTAAAATATACCCCACAAAAAAGTGGACTAGAAATTAACTTTTTTATATCACATTTAGGTAGATATTACAATATACTAACATAGTGTTAGAATTTTACAGAGAAGCGTTTTTACTTTTAACACAGTCAAACTAACAGTTAATCTATAATTTATTCTATATTCTATAATTTTTATTACTTATATACTATATTTCTTTGGTGTTAGGTGTTTTAAAAACTGCCCCACCTTTTGCTTAGCCTTTTATGCATGGTGGAATATATTTTAACTCATTATCATACAATTTAATATTTTATTTAATGTTTTCCACTCAAATGTCAATTCCAGTGGAAATGACTTAGTGACTTTTATTGAAAACATTAGTTTTACCCTATCGGATTAACACACACCTGGTGTTTTATTTCCTTTAACCCTTTGCAGTCCGAATTATATTTCAATTTTGCTACGCTTTTAAGTTTGTTTGAAATTTACTTCTACTCAATGAGGCAATTTAAAATAAACAAACGAAGGGACAAATCCAATTAACCCTTTGCACTCGAGTGGCGATTGGCAGTCGCCATTTGTTTTAATGCCATAACCTAAATAACGAATACGAAACGATAAATATAATAAGAACGTGCCTTACGTTTTCCTTTCATTGTTAAAAGTATTAGCAAGAATACAAAGATATGAGAAAAGCTTCGAATTGCTGTAGTTCACCACGAAAAAATTCTTCAAGTGCAAAGAGTCAAATGTCAGTTTTATTTACGCTATTATTGTACTTTGTAATTTTAAAGTGTACATCTCTTGAAACAATTTCCTGATATCGAGTCACGCTCAACATAGGATTAAAGAGACATTTAACCAATTTATACTCTATTTACACAAGCATCTAATTAAAACTCGCGAATATCTGTCAAATGCAAAAAAGAAATATATAGCCAGGAAAATAAAAATCCAGCCGAAAACCCAGAAAATCCCGATAATTGGTAATACCTGCCTCCAAAAACCATGGTCGACAAGCAAGTCCCGTGAGCATCTCGTGTATACGGTAGACCACACGATATACTGTCACCGCTAATGTTTGGTCGAGATTTGCATATGTCTGTCTGGCCTATCCATTCCTCGGTGCGCCGGTGTGTCTCACCTTGTTGTCCCTGGACGTGTATACGACCGGTTAGGTCCGACCCCCTCTATCAGGACCAGCGCTATTATATACACAGCCGGCGAACAAGTGGCTCACAGCGCGTGCGTGTGTACCAGGATGATCGCCCATTACCTCGGCCGAAATAGGGTATTGTGCAAAGAGCCTGTTACCCGCCAGCTTTCCTCCACTTCCCGGCCACCGGCACATCGCGTTCCTTCAGACGACCAACTTACAAAATCTAATCACCGGGCCACCAAGACAAAGCGCGCCGGGCTCGACCGGGCTGCATCGCTGAATTAAGTGCAGGCCTTCGCCGCTCACGGGGTTTATCGATATTGTTTCGACGAGGACGATTTCCGGGACAGCAAGTTTCGCCACTATGCTTCCCGCTTCTATGAAATTAGGGCCCGCTACGAGCGCGGTGATCCTGCTCGTCAGATTCTCGCTCGAGCGTTCTTTCGATGGAGAGCTAAAGCTGTAAGAGCTGGCTCGAGGATGGCCTCGAGGGTTCCAGCCCGTTTCTATGGGGATCGAAGGCGGTATGGGCGAGTCCGTCGATGGTTAGCGGCGATTGTTGGTACAACTTGGCGATGCGAGGATTTTGGCTTTCGAACGTTTGGAATTGTTCGGCCAGGTTTGCGCTAGTTGCCGCATTGTCCGCTGCTTTTGTTGCGCTGGCAAAAGGATAGGTAGGAAGAATCGACGCTGATGAAGAATCTTCTGCGTGGATGTGCCCGACCAGTTCACGGCCAGATGAACCGAGTCTGTTTCAAATTCGCCTTATGCTCGTTTGCATGGCGATAGGTTCACGGTACTCTGGTTGCTGTTGAAGCGTTAGGCGAATCTTGGTGTCGAATTTGAAAAGTTACCGGGTGAAACTGAAGCGTAGGAACGATAAAACTCGACGTATGTTATTAACTTTGCACTAGGCAATTTTTTGGCTACAGAAGAGTAGAAATTTACAAACTTTCTGCTATAAAACTGACACTATTTCTTTTACTGGTAATTAAAGCATCGTATAATAATTGACACGTAAAATTATTTGATTTCGACATCTCGCATATTGTTATATTATCTTAAATTTGATATATTAATTAATATGGGTCTTCAAAATTTTATGGCGACTGATAGTCGCCTGTCGAGTGCAAAGGGTTAACTGTTATAAATGGACACTCTGTACTTTTTATATTACTTCATCTCACTTTTCTACGATTTCTCTTTATTGACTCTACACACTGCCAAAGCTGAATGAAGACTCACGAAACAAAACATGTCTGGCGTTTCGACGTTTCAATGATTTATCACTAGGTTTACGGAACCCGTCAATTTGACGTTGGGTAACTCTAATTATACAATATTAATAAATTTAATCAACTTATATTAAGTGTGTTAATAGTGTAATTGTTTTTAAATTAAACTCATGGTCTTCTTTTTAAAGAAAATAAGTGGTTTTCTTTACCCGTAAATCTGACGAGTCTCCATAAAGATAGGTACACAAAAAACGTCCGTAATCCTAGTGTTAAACAAATGGAATATAGACGTATCCGATAACTCATATTAACAATGATTAAATTTAATCTTTACTTTATGAACACTAAAGAGTGCATATTCGACAGAGTACGTGTCTTGTTGACAACTGGTTTAAGAATTTTAGTTTTCTTCCTCAGTTGAAAAAATTCTGCAATTATATTCCTAATTCAACATTTACAAAGGAAGGACATGAGCGTTTCGATTTCGATTAATGTGATTTAACGATATAGTCATCAAAGACAGCTGACTGGTTAATATTGTTACAGATTTGTACCATAGATTTCCTTTTTTATAAGTTCGGTCGCTGGATTACCGATTAGTTCTCACGCGTTGTTGAATTTGAACAACCCTAACTGCTCACTCGTCAACTATAACTAACTGAACTTCGACGGAAGACACTCATTTATATTATGTAGGATTTTTCTACAAATAAATCTCTTGTAGACAAAGATCTGCCTATTAAAAAATGGCGCCTTTTCTTAATAAAAACAGATTTGTTTGATCTAAAGTACAACTTTGGTTTTCAAACTGTACACATACTTGCTATTACAACTATTTCTACTGACTCTCTACTAACTGTTAACACTAGAACTACGATGAGTGTTAAAATGACTCGTTTTGAATATTTTATTTTCAAGACTGTTGATAATATGCAGCTATTTTTGGTTAAACTTATATCGATATTTTATTTAAATAGCATCACGATTACGTATGCTCTTTTATTTTCATTATATCATATTCATTAATACCAATTACATGCGCTGCATTTAGGCATACATTACAAACAAGTAGTTCTAGTGTTAACTCTCATTGCTCTTACTCTTACACTATTTCTCTTCTTAGGGTTCTTCAATCCACGATACCACAATAGTAACCAGTCGCGATTGTTCTTTGCCGTAACATTCTAGTAGGTGCTGGATTACTATTCCGAAAGTTGGAAGTCCCAGTCCGAATATTCTAGAAGGTGCTGGATTACTATTTTCCGAAAGTTGTAGTTTCCTCTCTTGTTACCAGATTGAGTTCAGGATGAATATGAGAAACTCGTAACGATATAGTTACTTGCAGTACGCAACAAAATAATAGCACTCTCTTGAAACTAATTCAGTGTATTCATATGTTACACATGTTCTGATGTAGGGTGTCTAAAGAATATTGACTACAGTTTACATTTCTCTCTACAAATTTTACTTATTCACGTGAGAAATGTCACCATAAAATCAACGAGACTTCGATTCCCAAAAATGGAAAGGTTTTTTATATGCTGAATTCGAATCTCGCTTATTAGAAAATCTGCTTACCATTTTAAGTTTATGAAATGAATAAATAGAAAGTATCAGTTCTTGCTGTTTCTATGAAAATATTCTAAAGATAGTAATTCTTCTCTAAAATCGTTATCAATTACTAAGCTTCCTTTGTAAAATCAAGTTTGATCTAAAATCAACCGATTTTCCTTTTTTGCCGAGATATACTGTTCTGAAATAATTCGAAAAGCACCGAAAGTTATAAAACGTGCTATTATTTGTGCCTACTATATTCTAGTACCTATTGAAGATCGGTACTCTCACCTAGTATGTCTACTTATCTATTTGGCTATTTAATTGCTTTATATAGTACTAAGCTTTCCTCTATAAAATCAAATTTGATTTAGAACCATCGGATTTTCCTTTTTTTCCGAGATATATCATTCTAAAATAATTCGAAAAGCACCGAAAATTATAAAACGTGCTATTATTTATGCCTACTATATTCTAGTACCTATTGAAGATCGGTACTCTCACCTAGTATGTCTACTTATCTATTTGGCTATTTAATTGCTTTATATAGTACTAAGCTTTCCTCTATAGAATCAAATTTGATCTATAATCAACCGATTTTCCTTTATTACCGTGATATAATGTTCTAAAATAATTCGAAAAGCACCGAAAATTATAGAATGTGCTTACTATACTCGAGTACCCATTGAACTCTCAGAATTAACGCTAGAACTTGCACCTCTTCTGGAATAATAAGCAGCCATCCTCTCACGTATATCTACTTGTCTCTTTAACTATTTACTTTTCCATACATCTTTTTTCTATTCAATTCGGAAACTCATTTTCCGTGCCACGAATGAAGATACAACCACGAGCTTCCGTTCACATGAAATCCGAGCGGAAAAAACTAATCAAACCGGTCCCAAAATTCCGATCGTAAACGCGGAGTCGCGAGTCAGACGTGACGAAGCGCGGACAGGTTTTTTTTCCGTGGCCAGTCGAATTCAAAATCGGTAACGAGAAACGCAGAGGTCCGTGAACGGATTCTGTTGACGCGAGGGGGCTAGGAAGCGCACGAGTTGCCCGTCGATGAGACCCTTCCTGCGGGAAATTCGGCTCTACCTGTGCTCCGGGTTGATGTATGCAAATGGAAGCAGCGTTGTAACTACAAAATTTCTGGTGGCCAGTCACTCCGCCTGGCCCGCGAGATTCTGTTCCCTGTTCACGTGGCCCGGGCCAACGAAAAAGCCGAACAGGGGGTCGTGGACTCTCTGTTGCCCGCCGGTTGCTTCCTCTTGGAACGTGTGCTAGTTTCATTACTTGATTTGATCCGGCAGACTGGACCGTGACAAACGCGGCGGCATGGAACGGCTCCAGGACGATGCAGTGGATAAGGGAATTGTGTTTACTCGTAGTTTGCATACTAGTTACCGCGTTTGCCACCCACTTTACGCGTAACAGGCCCGTAAACATCTTCAGCGGAGGGGCCACTCGAAAGTACCCCAGCCCCTTTGTCCGCGTTTCCTTTCCACCTCCGGCCACTTCCTTCCATTCTTTAACTCGCTCTCTAACTGCCTCCGCGCGATCCTCCTCTCCTCTCTCCCTTCTTCTTCGACCATGCCATTGTTTCCAGCCGGGCCTTTGTCGCAGCTCGCAATCGTCCGGTGTGCATTCAGTCTGGACAGGAAGCTGGCTGGATTTAGATCGCCACTGAGGGGAATTATGTTTAACGATAGTTGACAATGGTCTTCGTCTAGCTACCGATTTTTCCCGATCAACGCTGTTTATCGAGAGTCTGAGTATTTGCGTGATTCCGGTGCTACAGGGTTGAATTTTCGGTTGCGTTTTGTTTTTGGAGATTCGATGCGTTGAGGAGAGAAATTGTAATTTCTATGGATTGTCATTGGAGTTTCGTAATTTTTAATTCGACATACTGGAAGAAGAGAGGCGTAGATAAGTAGATAACGTTTCACGAGTTAACCCTTTGCGGACGAGAAACAAAGCTAACGATACATTCGGCGTAAAAATAAAAAATCTGGGGAAATTCTCCGAATTAAAAATATATGCACGACATTGATGACAATGCTAAAATTATTTTTCGCTATATTCCGTGCAGCTTTCATTCTGAAAAATTAAAAAACTTCCATGTATTTTATGATATTTGTCATTGACTGTCAACTACGGGATGTCTCGTAGTTTGCGCTACAAATTTAGATCGATTATAATGGATTACGGAATTTTGTTTATCGCCGGTTGAGTTAGAAATTATTAGAAAGGATGAATAAAAATTTGATATAGCCTAAGAGACATATTTAACCCTTTTACTGCCGTGCAAAAAACGAATGCCTATGCCAAGATAACCAGACGAATTTTACGAATTTATTAAGGTTTATAAAAGAACTCATAAAAATCAAACCAAAAATGATACCTAAAAAATCCAAAATGCAGCATATTACGGAAGAAAGGAAAAATAATGCAGTGCCAATTGTACTTCAATATATACTGAAAATTATACGAACGACATCAATATGAAACAAGATGAAAAACACAAAAACAAGTTTCTCTTCTACAAACAATATTTGCACATAAGAATAATAATCGTTTGATCACAATTTTATGTAGGTCACGTGGTTATAAGTATTTTATTTCCAATCATTTTTAATAAAATAACCAGTATCGGTTCTCAAAACGAAAAGATAACTGAGATTCTACTTTATAAGCATACAACCAGTATAGAATATAACAAAGAATTAAACCCGAAAATAAGTTTTTTAAATTTTTTGCAATGAAATTACACCGTTTATAACATTTTATAAATTTATTTTGAGATAGAGCTTTCTCGCAATGCTAAGAATATATCGTCATCCGGCACTAAAAGGGTTAATATTACTTGTTATTTTAAAAATACTAACTTAGACGATACGGTTATAACATATTATTGGAAAATTTCATGTTTTCTTTTAAGTAAGCAACTGTTATTGAGTGCGGATTATTCTACTTAATGATGCAAATTGGTTAAGAAGGGAAGGTAATAAAATTTTGATGTTTCGAAACTATTATTGAGTTTGAGAATCATTTGAAAACTCGTAATAAATTGTGAGTTTAAATTGTAGAATTGCGAGGAATCGTTGATAGGAAAAACACGCTCCGATCGAATTAACTCGACCAAACTGTATTGGATTCGAAATCGGAAAATCGTTTGAAGTAACGACAGATAGAAATAAATTTTACGCGAGTTTAACCACGTTTCTGACAGCCTTGAACTTCGATCCGAAAGATATGCAACGCGAACGAGCGAGAGTATCGATAAAAAAAGATACGAAATTGAAAAATGCGTCTGAATCAGCAAAATATTTTTTTCCACGGATCAGATTTTCCGGTATCCGCCATGTAATCGAATTTCAACCATGGATAACAATTTAACGTTTCGCGTTTCGTCCGTTTTCGACTCGCTTTTCAACGATCGTTAGCGTAAACAGAGAGAAAAAGGGAAGAGATGAAAATTAATTAAAGAATAATTAATTTCGATGAAATTTACAAAGGATTTATTTTCCGAAAAAAAATATTTCACGCGTAATTCTTTTTATTACTTATTCTTAACCTTTTACAAACCGAATTATATTTCAGTTTTGTTACCGGCAGCTCTCAGTGCTTTTATTTTTTTATTTGAAGTTTGTTTCGTCTGAAAAATAAGGAAATTTAAATAAAGAAAGAAACAAGTGTTTGATATTTCATAAAAGAATTTCCTAGCGTCGATGTAAAACTGCAAAGGGTTAATATTTAGGCGCAGATATGAATATAAAACTATTAATTCTCCTATTCTGATTTCTAAACACATGTCCACATACATGCTAACGTAATCTATACATTGCAATAAACAATAAATATTATACACAAACACTTATTTTTTAGTATTACTTATCGTTGATATTTAGGGGATGCAATTAACATAACACTATTAATTCTTCTATTCTGTTCTCTAAACACATGTCCACACACGTGCTAACGTACTCTATACACTGGAATAAACAAAAAATATCATCCTATATTTATTCAATTTCGAATTATAAACGATTAAAAAAGAAAAAAGTGTTCTTGGAGCATGGAAATCATTTATAATCCACCGTGTAAATTTCCATTTTTTCAATAAACATCTTACAAATGTTGCCTCGCTTCGTTTCATCCGCCAAACACAAATCATTTCATCGGTCATGAATCATTCTCCGTTAATACTCGTGAAATTACCTCTCTTATCTGTAAAATTCGAGAAAACTCGCGATGCTCGGGAAACGTAACGAAACAGCCAGTTTCGCTGAAACTTTTTAAGACATTTGCATTTAATTTGACGGGCGTGATATTTTGATTTAAAACATAGGCCGGGTCGATACGCGTGGCCGCCCGGGTAATTTCGCGATCCCATTGTGTGTCAAGTCCCATTTAGAACGGCCGGCTATTTTTGCTTGCAGGTAATAAATTCCAGTCGAACCTCAGCGAGATCGGCAAGTCCGAGCAAAAATCGAGCGACCCAGATAGGAAAAGAAACTACAATTGGACCCCGGACAGCGGTAAGCTCTGTTGCTACGTGTAACCGTGGGCTAATTTAAAGCGAGACAGCCCGACAGACACTAGGCTAGCATCCCCTGCTCTTCCTTCCACCCTTCTGCACCCTCTCCGCGCGAAGGATCGCCGATATGTAATGCCTGACATCGCTGCTTCCTTCCAACCTGCACGCCACCGGTGTTCGTAGAATGATAAGTAGCTCTCGTGATGCATGGTTCCTTGTAAACTCGGCTTGAACGAGGAAGTCGATGATGATTTACGCCCGGGGGAAGACGTACCTTTGAGACTCCGAGGATAACGGCGAAATCACTGACCTGCATCTACGGTAGATCGCAGGTAGTCGTTTGTCAAACCGACTTTCCTGGCGAATGTCAACGCTTAAACTACCAAGGGCGACGGTTCGGGACCTTTTTATTTTTGAAATTATTCCAAAAATCGAATTTTTTTTTCTTTCTATAAAATTGATACGGATTCTTCTCCGGGTAGGTGTATAATTGTGCCTATAGTTATAGAAATGATCTAGTAAGAAGAGTGCAAGTCCTTCGAGTCATGGATTTAGTTGAAACTTTGCAGATTTGAAGGTTTAGTCATCCAGTTCAATAAAATATACTATTATAAGAATAACTACTCGATAGTTTTTGAGATATTCATAATTATTTATATATTATATGATATTTTCGATTATTATATCGAGATATTTATAATGGCAACTAAGCTAAAGTTTTTGAGATTAAAATTAAAGATTAATCATAAATATAAATATCAATATCTAAAAAATTATTGAATAGTTGCCCTTATAATGGTATATTTTCTAGAACTGAATGACTAAAGCTAAAAATTTGCAATGTTTCAACTAAATCTTATAAGTCATAAACTAAAAGGAACGATTATTTATTATTTATTTTGTGTCCCTTTTATTTATATCGCACTAAAATAAGAACAAAACCCTTTTTTTTCTACAAAACAAGGAACAATTGAATCGTCAGACCGAGTTTACAGCTTTGCTACAATTAATTTTTTAATTTATTGCATATTTTAAGCGCGAAGCTTTTAATATTTCAAAAGTAAACTTATGCTAGTTTCATAATCACTGATACAATTATTCGGACTTTTTTAATTTTCCTTTTATTGCTTTAATTAAACATCGAATGTCGTTTATGTATACCATGTTTATGAAGACATTACAAGTCGGTAGTTCTAGTGTTATTATGTTGATTGCCACGGCTGTCAATATAATCGGTTCAACGGGAATTGACAGGAAATATAAACAGCTGCACGCGACCTACGCGTGATTAGAACAGAGCTGAAACGTGATATCCGGATCCCTATACAGTAGGGGTGTACTTGTTTAGGGGCCCTTCTCAAAGGCCGTTAAAAACCATCGCTGAGAGGCGAACTTTTTGTTTATATTTTCTGACAAGTCTCGTTGAATCGAGTACAGTCACTCAGTATGGCCATAGTGGTCACCAGTGAATAGATACTAATTTTTCTTTTTCTTTTCTTTTAAGCAAAGTAAATGAGTAGAGAACATTGTTAATTTGCAGTCTATTTTTTTCCCTTTTTCAATCATATTTGTTAATTCATTATATTCTAAGAGTGTGTAAAAATGCAGTCGATGTGTCAATACTGAACCTACCGTTGCTCTACCACTTAAAATTTGTATTTAATTTTTAAAATTTTTTATTCAAAACTCCACGCTTAACGTTATCACTCGCCGATTTTTCTTCAAATATACGCGTAATCGATGCTACATTCGATCTCTCAATATTTCAGTTTTTATAGATTCTATTGGTTTTTAATTCATCGAGTCATTTGACCGTGGCAGGTTTAACGTTGACAACTTGTCTCGTGCATGAGGACCTCTGTCGTTTAATTAAATATTGTTTTATGATATGAATGACGGCACCTAGTATCGAATTGAATTTTATTTTCTATTACAGTATTTTTATGTACTCAGTTTGTGTTTACGCTTTGGCACGTATACATGGGATAAAATAAATCTGACATATGAGAGTGGCTTAATTGTTAGCCAAAAATCCGAAAGAAAATTTATTTCATGAATGTATTTTTGCCAAAATGGTGGACAATTGAAGCGTTCCAGTGAATTTGTAGTTTCACAATCTTGTAATTTACAATACATTTGATATTTTATAAAAGAACATTGTCTGGTTTTACGAAAATTAAAGAAGAAGGTCCTTACACATGTTTACGTGAAAATTGTTTCCATATCTATCACATTGATCGTAATTATTAATCAGGATTAATTTAAAACGAATCGCGTGTTTTATTTTTCGTGAATTTTATGTTTTTATATATCTCGAAAAAGGAATCGATTTTTTCGAATTTAACAATGTCTTTAAATATTTTTCTTGGTTGAAGTGCGTATAGTTAATTTTACCGAGTCTGTTCGTGCATAGTATACTAGAAATTCGTGATAAATGGTTATAGCGTCACGAAGCTTCTGGCGGAGGTCAAGTCCGTGATTAAGTTCTTGTTGAAGTTGAAGTTGAAGTTCGAGGCTCTTGTCGGATTAAGTTCTTGCGAAACAGGACTGAATGAAGGTTTGCGATTAGATTAGTTTTCGGCAGTTTTATTTTTTCGTAGAGTAGTTGCTCAAGTTCCTCGTGTGTTGTGTAACATGCACTTTTGGAAGTACGTGGAAGGAGGGAACTCGTTTCATAATTACTTCTTAGCTAACATTTTACATCGTTGATTGACTTAAGTCTATATACTATAATAATTTGAGGGAAATTGTTTAATTGAGTAAATAAAATATACAAACATTTTTTATTGGTAGATAAAAATGAATTATTAATTCATAGTTACTGTACTCGTATGAAAATGTAGAAGAGAAGTGGTAGTTGGCAGATCATTGATTGTGACAGTTGTGAAATCAGTATAGAAAGAAAGTGAAGCATTCACTTCCTATTGTATATTAATAAACATATATATTTGCATAAAATTATTTACATAATAAGCTAGTGTCTTTAAAATAAAAACCTCTCCTTTTACATCTCTAATACATTAAAGACACAAGATATTCTTTATTGACGCACCTATCTTTCAATCGAACATTCTTAATTTGTTCTACATAAATGTAATCGTTCCTAAATTTTTAATTTATTTTACAAAAGTTCGAAGTTTTTAATAAGTAATCTCTCTGGCTATAATTGTTAATAGAGTTCCTTCTGAAAATAGCGAGTAGTTAGGCAAAGGAGACCAATAATAAATGAATGCCTAAATTCTTCATTGATCCGACCTAGTCAATTCACTCGGTCTTCTTCAAGCTCTATATCTATTCTCAAAGAATATTTAACACTAGAATTACCGACCTATAATAAGTAACTAAATATATTTTTCATGAATGAAGATAATTAATGGAACGAGGAAAATGAATAACTACGAACAATAGTGCTTCGACCTGAATCGAAGTAGACAAAAATGTTGTCAAAAGCAGTTTGTATATTCTCAGAAACTGTAAAAATAAAACATCTGAAAATCATTTTAACTTTTTTGGTAATTCCAGTGTTAAATATCACGCAAATTTCAAAGCACTCGTTCAATACCACATAGACAGTGCCAGGAGACTCCATCATTCACCATGATAAATCTAGGAAAATCTTCATTCCCACAATTCTAAATCCAACCCAAACCATCGGCAAGTTCCATTAAAAAACTACTCAATAGCCAATGAACATTGCCGAAGCAGACATAGACAACAATAACCAGCCAACAGCGGGGGCAACAATAGCAGCTGGAACGATGGGCAAACACTGTCTCGACAATTCTCCTCTACCCATTAACGAATCCCGGGGGTCGTCGGACGTCTGCAGTGAGAAAAATTAATAATAACCCCGGACACCGATATCGGTATCTGGCCAGGCCGTGTGAAAATCGAAGTCTGATATCAGCCATAGTCGAAGCCATTGAAACCCAGGTTGAATAGGGGCGACGTGGCAAATGAGCCGGGGCAAAAGGAAACAAAACCACTCCGGCTCGCCGGCGAACTTGCGGTTTATCCGCCACCTCGTGGTTCTCCAGCGGCATTTAAATGACAGAGGCTGGAACATCGGCCGCGGACCAAGCTCTCGGCACCAGAATTCCTCTAGGCCCGCGGCATTGCTGAAATATTTCTTTCCGAGCCTGTGCACGGAGACACTCCCGTTCCAGGCCGCCCATCCATCCAGGTCGGACCTCTGGCCTCTTTCAGATCGGACAGAGGGAAGTCGACCCCTGCCCCAACATCGATACACCCGCTCTCTGCTCGCTCTCTGCAGCGGTGGTTTCTTTTTAAAAGGAATTTGCATAATGGGAAAGTGTGAAAATCCGTTTTCTCCGCGGGCTCGATCTCGATAGTCCCGTGGAAGTAGGTAATTTCGCTGGCGCGGAGCCCGGGGATGGAAAAAAAGCGGGGAAAAAGGAAGGAGAGTGGAGAACGACGGGAACGCGGCCTGTGGAACCGCGTCGCGAGCTTCCACAACTTGATAAGTACTTCCAGTTCTTTGGCGGCGAGGGAACCTCGTTGTATCGAAGGTCGAACGCGCCATCCCCTTAACCCCCGACCACCCCGCCTTTAGGTTAAATTCGTTTCCCAAGTGCCGGTCCAGACCGGCCGATATCGAGCTGTTCCCCAACTGTCTCGCGCAGCAATCGGCTGAGCTTGTGCCCCGCGAGTTTCTAAAGACCAAGGGTTCCTTGCGTCACCCCAGGGGGTTTATTCCATCCGGTTATGCATTCGGTTAAGCAGGCCGTTTAACCGATCCCTTATCGCGAGTTACAATGGACGATTTGTGCCCTTTCCCGCTTGTGTATCCGCGATTTTTCCGCGAGGGTGTGTTTAGCATATAGCGAGTCTGGGTGGTGCCGGAGAGAGATGGAACTATGGGGATAAGATCCTGATCGAATGGAAGTATTAGGGCTTTGTGAAGGAATTTATGAACGTATTCGAATTTTTCCTTTTTAGTTTGAATTTCTTATTTAACACTAGCTTTACCGGCAGTATTTTGTATGTCTATTTCTATGGTTACCCGTTAGATTTATGGATAAAGGAAACCATGTATTTTCGTTAAAAAGCAAACAATGAGTTTAATTTAAAAACAATTACACTATTAACAAACTTAATATAAGTTGATTAAATCTGTTAATATCGTATGATTTTGCACAAAATAGTGGGGCAAACTCGAGTTTGAGACGTGGTTTATAAGCAACGATCACTATTGGTCGAAACGATGTCATAGATTTCGTTATAGATCGAGTGAGATAGAATATGGCGACATTGGCATAGTTTTTGAAACGTAATGTTAGCTATTAACTCTTTGCACTCGACGATCTTTTTTTTACAGAAAAATAGTAATTCAAAGACTTTCTGCTATATTTTTACCATAGTAAATCAAAAATTATTTTACTTCGATATTTAAATTTGATAGATTAATTAACATCGAAGTTTAGAATCTGATTAAATGGCGATTGAGTTGAGTGGGTATTTGATCTCCATCCTTTCACGCAGGACCGGGAATATAATAGACTTTTAACTCAAATGATATTAATACACTAAAATTAGTTTATTAAGGTTATATTAGGTTGGAGAAAAAGAAATCCATTATTTTTATAATTTGAAAACTAATATTATTTTAATAGTTTTTTGTCCATATGTTTGATGTCAAAATATATTTAATATGTATGGAATTCGAGTTGTTGAGAGGAAATATGCAACAGTGTGCCGATATTCATTGAATTATAGTTAAATTATATAGAAATATAATAGAATACTAAATACATAGCCACTTGATAGTATCGAAGGAACTTCGAAAAGAAACTGTAAAATTTAATTCCGATAGGAAGGATATTAACACGTTTAGCATAACGTTAGTACTTACATAGGGATTGATAATGTATTTGTCATTTGTAAACGTTGTAAATGTTATAATGTATTTTAGAAAAGTTCAAAAGCTAATTTTCTGTACCGTTATATTGTAGAAGTGGGATTGATAGGTGGTGGTAATTCATTATATGAATTGTAAGATACGAATCTATCTTTACAACCCAGTTCGCAATTCAATGACAACTCTTGATAATGCACTCTCCACAACTTATTCTCTACTCTTCTTCAACTCTTCTCGACTAACCTTTATAACTAACGACTGACTCTACAATGCATGTTCCTCTTTTTACATTTCTTTCATAAGGCCACGTTTATATGATTGAAAGTGTGCGATGCTGCAATATTATCTTTCTCAACGAGCACAAGTTGCATCATTCTCATAGTCGAAATGGAAGATCGGCGTTGAACGTGTTAAAGAGAACCTAGAAAAACCTATTGTTATTGGAAGACTATGTCTATCCTTCGTTTCCACGAAAATGGTTTCCAAATTCCTCGCGAAACTACTAATCAAATTCATCGTTTAGAGTTCATGAATTCACGCATCTTTACCGTGGAATTAGTCTTCCTCGGTACTATATCTTACTCGATCGAAGAAAAATACTGGTCGTTCAAGCTGAAGTGCAAAAGAGGGAAAAATTTCAACGATCCGGGAACGGGGAACGCTACTCATGAATTATCTGTCCGGTTGCCGGAAACTCGTTTTTCAAGTGAAATGGTTAGCGGCATGAAAAAACACGGCGAACAGGCAAAACGAAAATGTAAAGTGGATACGTTGGATTGGAACGAAATGTACAAAATCAACATCGTCCCGTTTATTGACAGTAGTTGTCGAGCTCATTGTTGGCCCAGCCCTTTTCTGCTTGGCGGTGTTAAAAACATTGTTTTTGCCATTTTAGCCCAAATCATCGTGGCCCTCTCGTAAATTCAATTGGACCGTTTCGGGTAAATACAATTTGTAATTCCGACATTTTGTTTTATTTTCTTTTTAGCAAGTGTTAACGTTACTCCGCGTATAACGCGTTTTCCAGTTCCTGGTCCTTTTTAATTAAAAATATACATAAAATAGTAAGGGATACGCGATGGTGTAACAAAGGAGGGCAAACAACCGAAATTCTGGCGAAAAAACAACTGATTCGATGCACGCCAATGTTCAATTTTCACGCGTTCAAGTTTAACTTTATTTACGCGAAAATATTTCAATATTAATAGTAAATTTAGTAATCTAGTCGTATGAAAAATTAAAATAGGGATAAACAAGTAGATGCGTTGTTGTTCAAAAAGTGTATTTCTCCTTATTAATATTAATCGCTAGCCATGATCAATATTCGTCATATATCAGTCATAAAAATACAACATAACAATATAAGTCAATGCAGAACAATTTATGAATTTTTAAACGATTTTTATCTTTTGAGATACATAGGTCAAAATGTATCTTTTGAAATACATAGGTTGTTTTTGTTGAGTATTCCACTCTTCTATAAAGAGAAGGTTCACTAACTTACTGCTTTAACATAGATAAATTCCTGTACTCGAATAATACATTGCAAGTAACACTGCACGAGCAAACCATGATTATTTTCGCTTTCATTAGATCTACCAGAAAGGTCTGTCTGTTTATGAAGAGGAATACAGTTTTTAATACATTTAACAATATTTACTGTACGATACAATTTCCATCGTTGCTTATGACCTCTTGCCAGCGTGATGGCTAAATACTTGAAATAACTGATGACTGAATACTAGTATTTAATATGTATGAAATATATGTATAGTTATAAAAAAATTCGAAAATGAACATTCATCGAAAGGATCAGAAGTTAATGCTTTAAGAATAAATCTACGCCCTTACATCTATTTCTCGCGTTTATCTCACATTTTCTCGATCGTTTCGTTCGCTTTCTTTGTCACACAGTGCTATACGATTAATCTAATAGCAAAGGGTCCTTTCATTAGAGTCATCGCGTTAGAACATGTGAATTGGTAAGGATTGATGAGGATTCGGTGCTATACTCTTCTCAGCGGCCTTCAACTGAGCAACGCATAGTACATCTACCACAATACACCTAAAATCCTCCTCTCATTCATTCCAAACAATCCCCTAAAACGAAGCAGAATATCCGAAATTACACTGAAACAACTAATTCCTAGCTCACCCTGTCTCAAAACCACCCTCCGTCACCCTTCGATCTCCCTCAAAATCGCATTCTCCTCGATAGGTATCGACTAGGAGTGGAGAAATTAGCCTGGAAAAGGGAGAAAAGGAATAAAGGGCGCGGGGAGGTAAAAAAAAAAAAAGAAAGAAGGAGAACGTCACGGCTCGATTGGCGGCGCGGGAAAAAGGAAGGGCGCCACGGCGGCGGCCGCAAAACCGCGTTGCAAAAAGTCGACGAAGAAAAACAGAGAAGAGAGAGAGGGGGAGAAAGCGAAGCCGGTGCAAAACCGGCGAAACGAGGAACCGTCCCAGGGGTGATTCGGAAGCAGCAGAAGGCGCGGGGGTGGGCGTGCAGGAAGAAACGTCAACGTAGCGACTGCTCTGGTAATCGTGGAACTGAGAAACGAACGGAAAATGAGCTCCGAGGAGGAGAGAGGCCGGCCGTGGGGATGATTGGAAGCGAGGGCCCACCGACTTGTTTCTGATTTGTAATTAGAGATGAGTGGGGTCAGAGGAATACATCTCTCCCGGAGCGAGTAATGGCTGAAAGTATGGGCCAGGCCAGCCGGAAGAATAACCGACTTCCTCCTTCGTTTCACCCTCGTCTGCACCCTCTGCCTCGTCTGCTTTTTCCTCCCCGTTTCTCCCAGTGCTCATCCTTCAGCCTCGACGTCTCGTCTCCGCGAAGAGGACGATCCTTCGTGGCCCGTCTTTCCGCCGGAACAACGGCCGGATATTTTCACCGGCAGCTTCTTCATTCTACCGGGCAACCCTTTCGGCGCAACTCGCGCGATTTTTACGCTACTCGTCCGCGAGACCGCCTAAGCGATTTCCTCCCTATGGCTGCTTCTTGTTTTAATACGCCGGGAACGGCAACAGACGAGGTGGGGTCCTGCCTTTTGGATTTATCGTGTTTCTCAGTCCTCGTTCCGGTGGTTTAGGCTGTGGCGAGGAGCTTTTGTTTTGACAATTGCGAGGTTTCAGTGGAAGTATCTTACTTGGTGACCGATATTTTTCTCTGTATTTTTTGCATTCTTTTTTTTTGTTTGCTTTACGGTGGTTTAGGGTGTTGCGAGGTTTCAGTGGAAGTATCGTATTTGGTGATCGATTTTTATTTTTCAGTTCATATTAGGATGGTTTAGGGTATGTGAGGAACTTTTGTTTTGACAATTGCGAGGTTTCAGTGGAAGTATCTTACTTGGTGACCGATATTTTTCTCTGTATTTTTTTGCATTCTTTTTTTTCTTCTTTTTTTTGTTTGCTTTACGGTGGTTTAGGGTGTTGCGAGGTTTCAGTGGAAGTATCATATTTGGTGATCGATTTATATTTTTTAGTTCATATTAGGATGGTTTAAGATGTGTGAGGAACTTGTTTTGACAATTGCGTGGTTTCAATGGAAATATGTTACAATACTTGGTGATCGATATTTTTCTGTGTATTTTTGGCATTGCTTAGTTTACATTAAGTTGGTTTGGGGTGTTGCAAGGAGATTTTGTTTTGACGACTGCGAAGTTTGAATGGAAGTATCTTATTTGGTGACGGATATTTTTCTTCTTGTTTGTTTACGCTATTTTTGGAACTTGCGGAAGTGTGTTTTGATATTACTCATTTAGGATGATACCTTGATGTATCACATAATTCATTGGGGAAGGTTCAGGTGAAATTTTCGGGTGGAAATATCGTATTTCGTGATCGATTACTTTTTTCCTTCTTTTTCCCCTGTTTATACAATTTTTGGATGATTGATGTGTTGTATAATTTATTAGGCAACATTTAAGTGAAAAAGCCGGTGATCGAGTTCTTTTTCGTGTGTTTGTAAAATTAATGGAACTTCTAGGAGTGCGTTCTGATATTGCTCATATAGGATGATGTCTTGCTGTGTTACATAATGTATTAGGAAAGGTTTAGGTATAATTTTCGAGTGGAAATTTCATATTTGTTGATCAATCTCCTTTTCTGTGTTTGTAAAATTTTTGGGACTTGTTAGAAGTGCGTTGTAATACTACTGGTTTGGGGTGATGTCTTGGTATGTTACATAATTTATTAGGGAAGGTTCTGGTAGAATTATCGTACTTGGTATTTGAATATTTAGAATATCAACGAGTGTTATGTCTTAGTGTATTAAATAATTTATTAAAAATGATTTGAATAGAAATATCATATTTGTGTAATCTTCTTATTTGTAAGATCTTTTGAGTTCGTAATAATTTGTTAGTACTCATTGGCATTAATGTAATTTAATACGATTATAATTTGGTGTAATTTATGGTTTTCCATTTCACTCTTGAAGCTTTCTATATATCGATACTGATTTTGCATGTATATGGACACCTAGTTAGTACTAGCACATATCCGTTTCCTTAAAAAAGCTACAAAACGCGAAAATAATATTAACTGAACTAGCAATTTTTATATTAATACTTTTATTAATTATTCGTCATAGTAACTATACATTTCCAGTTCGGTAGTAAGCTCCGTTGCTTTAAATATAAAAATAGTTAAATACAATAAAAATATTCACAAATAACGAATAATAACCATCACCGAACTCTCTTTTCTAAAGCATAGAAATTACAAAATATATCCCTAAAATTAAAATCTTATCTCAAATCAATTCGTCCCCTATCAAACTTCTTGAAAAAACTCAAAGAAAATACTCAAAGAATTCCCAATATTAAATTAAGAAAGAATCGAAATTTCAAAATATATCTCTAAAATTAAAATCATATCTCATATCAATTCACCCCTTACCAAAATTCTTGAAAAAAGAAAACAAGTATTCAAGGAATTCCCAATATTAAATTAGAGATCACCGCCATGGAACTCTGTTTCCTAAAGGATCGAAATTTAAAAACATATCCCTAAAATTAAAATCTTACCTCGTATCAATTCATCCCTCTTTAAAATCCTGAGATAAAGAAAGAAAGAATTCAATGAATTCCTGCTGTTAAATTGTTGAAAAAAAATTCTGAAAAAATTGGAACTTCTTATTTCAGACGCAGCCGCAAACATGTCGACGACAGGGCTGCTCCTGATGGTCGCCCTCGTGGCGACGTCGATCATTCGATAAGCGGAACTGGCAGTGGACGCGTTGGACGTCGGGATCACCTGTAATTACGAACTGGATTGAAACCGCGAGACGCAAAAGAAACGCAAGTTAGAAACCGATACGACTGCAGGAAACACACGGATAAACATACACACGACTACACACGCACACACGTATATATATACAAATATATATATACCACTAAGAATGAAGGAAGATTGACTGAGTAGTTAGTGTCGTATTGAAACACGGAAGAGGAGGAAGAATTAATAATAAGAATAATAATTACGCGTGCCAAGTCAGTGTAGCGCAGTGTCCAAGAAGAACGAGGTGAGATGAGGTCGTGCAATAGGAAACGAATTTCTACCAGATTAACCAGTATGCACGAGACGTCGAAGGTAAGAGGGGGTGGCAAATCACAAAGTGCAACGACTATCGCTTTCAGTGTAACATATTGTATAACGCCGTAATGTCGCCGCAGAGACCGCGCCAACGATCTCGAGTTTCGCTGAAAGTCATCAGCCTGTTCGAGTCCAACACTCCACTTGTCAAACTTTATTCGAGAATTTGCTTTTTTCCCTCTTTACACAGAGTGGACTAAAGCGTAACGTGGCCATCTCGGATATCTTTAACCCTTTGCACTCGAGAGGCGATCCTCAGTCGCTATTTAATCAGATTTTAAATCAAATTAAAAATTAGCCAACGATGCGCGAAATGTCGAAGTAAAATAATTTAATGTCTTAATTTCTGTACGATTCCTTATTTACCGATAGCTTTATGCCAGAAGGTCTTCGAATTATTATTTTTCTGTAACGAAAGGATCGTCGGGTGCAAAGGGTTAATTATTTAACACGTTGACAGCCACGATGATATTAATTCCTTAAATTCAGGATGTTCGTTTTATTTCGAATATTTTTCGAAAATTTAAATAACGCGAATAAATCATTGCGATATGAAAGTATTTTTGGATTTTTTTCATCCTGTTTGTTGATTATATCCTGAATAATGGAAATTTTATTGTGACAGTCAACGTGTTGATTATTAGGGAGAGGAAGAATAGTTATATTTTGTTGTAGGTGATAGGGTGTGAAAGAACGACGAGGGTATAATGTCAATTGATTTTTGTTAAGTTAACTGTGCTTCTAGGAATAGAGAAAATAAATTGATGGAAACGGAAACGATCGAAGTGGTCATGTTTAGTGGTTCACCCTGTATAATGTAGTTTATATATTATTTTTTTTTCTTTAGGTATGATTTTATTTAAAAAGGTAAGCAGGTAGATTAATTAGTTTCGAAGAATCTTCATGTTAGTTGTACTTTTTATTTTAATATTGTATTTATGATTATATTATAATAATAATTAGACATTTTTTTTAGCGCGAGTTATAAGTACTATTCTTGAAAATTGAATATATCATATTTCTGTTATTTTTATTTTAATATCGAATAATTTCGTCACTTCATTTCAGCTTCTAGGAAAATTACATATTATTTTATCGCAATTTAAAAGACTTTCTACCATCTTTTTTTACCCATTATAGAGATTAGAGTATAGTATTAATCAGAAATTCAAAGTTGACAATGAACGTTATTTTTACACGAAAGGAAAACCAGCTATAAAATATTAATTAATTTCAATTTAGTTTCGAGAAAACAGTCAATTCGAATTTCAGATTTAAATCAGTTTTAGTACACAAAATGTTGAAAATTTCGAAACCTTTTATTTCAATATAAAATAAAATAAAGAAAGCAGTTTTAGAAACGAATTCCTCTTAGTCAAATACCACCACCTCCTGGATACTTCAATTTTCAAGCCAGTCAGTTTCAAAATTTCATAATCAACATTCTCCGGTGAACAGGTGAACAAAGGAAGTAGAGCCAGTGATGCAAGCGCAAATTGTCTCCGCCATCGATTTCGTCCTTCCATTTTTTCTTCTTGGATGATTCCCTTTTCCCTTTTTCTCCCGTCTGCGAGGTGTTCCTTCTTCATCATCCCTCTCTCCCCTTTTCTCGGTTTTTCTCTCTCCTTCCCACCGATCGCCTCGTTTCTTATACCAAATCGCGGATCCCATCTGGATACTTGAGATTAAAACGTCAGATTCGGTATAGAGGATGTTCTTCCATGAAGAAGCAAAGAGAAAAAAGGAGGAAAAAAAATGATAGAGAGCGGCAGGAAGAAACGCGAAGGGTAGAGGGATATTAAAGGCGGGATATTATTAGTTGCAAACGTCTTTAAGCTCGAACCTCGATCAATAATTTAATTTTCTAAATGAGAAAGGAAAACGTGTCTGTTTGTCGATGAATGCTCCTTTACGCGATGACTCGAGGAATTTAGTAAGCAAAATTAAAAAGATATGAAAAATCAGATTTCTTTTGTTAGAATTTTTCATGTCTTTTACTTATTTTCCATCGAAGCGATTTGTTCAAAATTAATTTACTCGAATTAGTATCTACCTAGTATGGTAGCGGGAATGCAGAATTTAATTTGGATCTAGTTTAGATTGATTTAATTATTAGAGAATTAGATTGTACGTATAGACTTCGTTCAATGGTAATTCTAAAATATAATTAAAGTTTTGCATGATATATGCGTACCAAATACTTTTCATAGAAAAACACAATAAAATAGTCTAAAATTGGATTTATTTCTCGTTCACTATTTTATTCTTCGTTTAAGAAAAATCATTACATTATCATTTAAAAGCATTATTTTTATCGTATAACTTGAAAACTCCAATTTTATATTTATTAAGACACCTATTAGCTTTACTGTATTTATTTTAAAATTTCTTTCTTTTTCTTAGTTATTTAAAAATTTCTCAAATACTCGGTAGCAGTACAATATTATTAATAATAAAACACAATAGAACTCAGATTATATTAGTTCAACTGTATTAAATTTTATTTAATTATTTAAAAATTTTTCTTTGTTATTTTCATTTTCGCAACAAATACACTGCGATATGATAACGATAATTATAAAATACAGTGCAATCGATAGTACAGCAATGCTATTAATGATAAAATACAACAAAACGCAGATTAATAAACACGTGATTCTATAGATAATGTTCATCGTATCACTTGAAAGTTCTACTATATTAAATTTTCTTTATTTAAAAACTTGTCTTTAGTTTCTTTATTTACTTACAAATTTTTCAAATAATTGCTACAA
>NIJG01000231.1:202670-213319 GCA_002201625.1 Euglossa dilemma
TTCTTTAATTGTTTGCAATACTTTTGAGTCCAATTGATTTTATTCGGTAAGAAAATCGAAAAGAATTAGCCATAGATTATAATTTAATTTATTTCCTACAAACCCAAGTGAACCAGTTTTTAATGTTCATCATAAATAATTTATAAATTGAAGAAACGAATAGAAAATAATATCTCGGTTATTTTTCTCCATTTTAATCAAATGCTAATTTCCTTGCTGCGAGAACAATCTCACAATTCACAATCCCGTATACAACTGAAAAAGACAAACTAATTACAAAGTGTTGCACTCGTACAGGCTCGACGACGTAATTCTAGAGTAACATAAACCAGGGATCCGCGATTGCGAAGAAATTACTCAACCGCAAAAAAAAAAACAAAAAAAAAGGAGAAAAATAAAAAAAAAAGAAGGAAGAGAAAAGCGACGCACCGAGGCACTTCTCGTCACGATTAACCAAATATTCCTTAGAGTGTCCACGTCGACTAGACAGCTGCTCAAATTGTACGTATAATATCGAGAGGGAAGGAATATCGAAACGCTTAAAAGGACGAAAAAAAAGATGAAGAAAAAGAAAGACGAAGAGATCGAAAAAAACAGAGTATATATAAATAACGTATAGGTATGAATTTTTAAGTGACGACGAAAACGTTTAGAAATAAAAGAATTTTATTCTTACTGTCGGGGCTTCATTAGTTTTGCGCTAGGTAACGGGTTAAAGCGTTTTTATCGGATCCTAAAAACAGCGAAACCCTTTCACGAATAATTTTGCTGGTTTATCGGCGACGCGAAATACCACTCACAAATTTTCGGTTTCCAACCCGGCTTTGACCGTTGATTGTAATCACGAACGTCAATTTCGATGATTTACGCTCGAGAAAAAATGAAAAGAGCGGTGGAAAGGGAGAAAAGCGGGGGAAAACGCGATATAAAGAGAGAGAGAGAAGGAGAGAGAGAGGAATAAAGCGCGAAACGTTTTACCGGTCTCTAAAGCAATTTGTATAGCGGAAATTAATAACGCGAAATAAAAATATCAGTTGAAGCCTTTCTGATCGATTTTAATCCATCAAGGGCGCGTCGAATCCCTCTTCGTGAAAGCAATCTAATTATAATTCGAAAAACGCGCGTTAAAAGCCAACCAAAATTCTTCTTCCCACCCTACAGAACATTATTTCACCATAAAGTATATCCCAATTAACAATCTAAAGAATAATTAAAATAATTAACATTTTCCACGGAATTTTTCAATCCTAAGTCCAAATTATCCATAATATATATCCGAAATATGACAAAAAAAGCGTTAATGGTGTAAATACAAAAGCAAAGTCGTCTCGAATAATTAATATAATTAACGTAGAAATAGATACCCATCTCGGTACGAACCTTTTATCTCAAATAATGGTCTAATGACAAAAGCAAAGTCTCCTGAAATAACGAGAATAATTAAAATAATTAACTTTTCCCGCTGAATTTTTCGATTCTAACTCTGAACTATTTCGCCAAGATATAAAAAGAAAAAAGTGTTATTGATCTAAACGCGAAAGTAAAGTCGCCTAGAATAATTAACTCAATTAACCGTGGGAAATTCGATCGTAGGAGTAAATTCCAATCTCCGTTTGGAACGAAACAGGCACAACGGCCTTTTAAATGATCCACCCCCGTGACGTATGACTAACAACCCTGACAGGCTTCCATCCTACCGACGCAACCCTTCGTTAACTCGTCGCGCGATTAATTTATTCACGTGTTAATTAACGAGCTACGGAATTTCTCTGTGAACGCGCAAACACGGCTGCAAAGCTGCGCCAGTTTAAAGCGGACTTCGAACTACTTAGGGATATCCATTATTCAGCGTACATCTTGTTTAAAGCAACAGGTTCGAGAGTCCCGCTTGCTCCACGCGAACGGGTTAAAGCCCATGATGGATTAAAGAAGGGGCCAGCTAAAGGATTACGCGGACTTACTATCAGTGGATCTTTAATTTCCACCCTCTCCGCTCCTCTCGATCCCGACGCTCGCGGAACCGAACGCGTTTTGATAATTTTCTATGAGAACCGCGATAAAGTTGGAAAGAAGAAGAGAAGAGACACGAAGGTGGTGTAGAAGAAGCTGATAGAGGAAATTCTTTGTATATAATACTTTCGAGCATGATTAGAGGGTGAATTATTCTTTTTCTCACGGGAAGAAACGACCGGTGGGAGGGGGAGAGAAATATTTTTGAAGAAAATTTGAACTGACCGTGTTCGGATGGGGGATGGTAAGATTTTTCTTTTGTAGATAGCGTGTATTTTCATTCTTCTTTCGGTGGCTTTCTGTTTCGGAAGCGTGACAAGTTTGCTTCTCTCGCGGAATAGTTTCTCGATGGAAGCACAGCGTGATGACCTCTCGAATGGTTTCGATTGGTCCTACGGGCCTCCGTGTGTCGATGAAAATCACGAGGAAAGAGACCGACATCCCGATTGCTGAAATCCCGCCCAAGTATCGCTCGAATTAAGCGTTAGGAACACTGAATTGTGCTAATACTGCAGTGTACTCTGATCATCCTCAACACGACGACGCCTGTTATTAGCGAGAACGATCATGAAAATGGTGCGAATAAAAAATCTACAAAAACACGAATTCCTCGCTTATTTTCCGTTGCATTTGTTTCCAACGCGATGATGTATTCGATTCTACAGAGTAGTACGTACAGCTGTGTCGTAATTCACTTTTCCACGTATTCAAGTGCAAAATTTCGAACACGTATGACCACTTTCTTAATTAGTCACACGTTTGAACAGACACAAATCGAGGAATCCTCGAACGAGACTAGTAACGATTAAAAATGTAAAAGGAGATTTGTATTACTCTGGCGGACGAAATTCTTTGGGACAGTTTGCAAGCGAAGCGAATAGATTTTAGTTGACTTAGATCACCCCCGCATGTACGACCCTGCTTCGATTTCCGGTCTAACCAGACAGATTCAGTGGGCACTTCATAATTAACGCAGTTCAGCTCGCGGCGAGAAAGGCGTGTGGCGATCTCGTCGCCCTATATTCTTCTCGAGCTAATTTCTACAGGCACAGAGAACGATGGCGCACCCTATAACACTATACGAATATCGGCCTGAGTATAATAACGTTCGACTCGTCAGCTGGCGGATCCTGTAAATACGAGTAAATAGACTAAATAAGTATAGATACTGGGAGAGGCGCGGTGACAGAGGGTCCTCGCGGCGTTACTGGGCTCGCGGCCATTTTGTCGCCTCCGAGGCGCGCAAAATGGCGGAGAACGGCCGTGAGAGCGCTCTGTCGTCGCGCGCATTGAACTTAGAGTAAATATACCGAGGCGTCCGGTTAGGGATCGAGTTATGGTCGCTCTCGTTAGAGGGACGCGGTGTCAGCGAATTTTTATCGATCTTTCTCTTCCCGAGATATGTAAATTATTAGCCGCGAAGATCCAAGTGATACGTGATTCTCTGTTTATAAATAGTCGACGTTGAAATATTGGGAATTATATTTTGGAAGCTGCGAATTTCGCTTCGGAAATTGGTAAATCGTAATTGGATTTCCGATACTTGTAAGTTGAACACTTTTATTTTTATCGTCTTCAGTAGCGGAAATATATATTATATCTTCGTCTCTGTTAGAATCTGAGGGCTCCAATTACAATTCTGAACCAAAATGAAACAAGAGGTTTAAATTAATTGTGCACAAAATTGCAGTACCAGAATGTTATGGGTTCTAATTATAATTCCGAGCTAAAGTGAAACGATTACTTAATATTTTACTAAGTCAGTGGCATAAATCTGATTTTTCACAGTCTTTTTAATAATTTTTCAATGTTCGAAATCTTGGCTTTTCTTAAAATTTCATGCAAAATAGAAAATTTTCGATATCGTACTGAACTCTATATCGATGAAACAAAAATGTCAATTAGCAGCACGATATATAACAATAAAAATTGTTCAAACGCATGGAATCGACGAAAATATTCGAAGTTAATTCGCTGCTTAAGGTAGCAAACTGGTTTCTTGGAAGCTCTAAGCAGCTTTTACCCGCGCATTTAGAGAATGCATAAGTAATCCTCGTGACACGGTTCTGAAAAATGTTTGAGAGAAAAAAAATTGAGCAAGCAGCGGAGGAGATGGGAATCTACATTTTCAGTTCTCGAAAAACAGGCTGGAAGCGGAAGTTACATATTGCAGCGGGGCAGGAAGAAAAGCGAAGCATTTTCTCAAACTTGCATAAACTCCGAACTCCCTAACTCGCGAACTTGGTACTGACGAACTTCGAATTCAGAAATTCTTCGAGTTAATGAACCCGATGCGGTTTTTTAAAATTTCGACAGTTTGCGGAGCACTTCAAACATCGAGCTATAGTACGTCCCTTCCATTTAACTTTCAGCCTCGATGAAAATGGAATCAAGGAAGGAATTACGAACACTAAACCGCGAGATAATATATCGAAAAATATTTGGCAAATTTAAATTACGAAGGAAGAGGGGAATTCGTGACACGAAATTCCGTCGTTAGTTAAATTGAAAGATAGCGATATTTATTTTCGCTCGTATGAACAAATTTCGAAAAATTCCTGGCATAATATTTTCTCACCTTGGTTTATGTTAAAAAATCCATTACGCGAAATTCCGTTATTTATTCAATTAAATAAGAGAGCGACATTAAATTGTAATTAATATCGTTCGCGCAGAATTTATTTTCACTCGTAGAAATAAATTTGAAAAAATTCACGAAATTTTATAACCTTCGTTCACGCGAGAATGAAAAATTGATCGGATGAAATTTGATTTTTATTAAATTAAACGAGATAGTAATATTAAAGTTTAATATCCTTAGTTTATAGACAAATAAAAGGTGTCTCATCTTTAATAATCTTTAAATCGCTAGTTTCGTTTAACCTAGAACTTATTTTCTCATATATATAAAAATTTCAAAAAATACGTGAAAAATATTCGGTAAAAATTCTATCAAAACGAAAGATTTATACACGAAATTATATCTTTCGTGAAACCATAATGTAATATGTTTATATTATGCTTACTCGAATAAAGAATTTCAAAAAGAAAAAATATTTAATTCTTACAGAAATAATGGATTCCATATATGCGAAAAATCAGCAATACTACCGAGGCAAAATTAACATAATTGATAAAACGTTCGACAAAATTTCCCATAAATTTCCGCTGAAAGGTAAACAGAGCACACGTGTCCTTGGAGTTCACATTGTTTGACGAGATACATTCGATAAGAGATAACCCGATTCCATTCGCTCTCGCTACGTCCCTCGCAGCATATTTTCGTTTCGTCGTTCCATTGATTTCCCGGATTTTCTACTGCCATTGTAAACAAGCGTGGGTGGCACAGAGAAAAGTAAATAATACCATAGGGATGATATTTTGACCTTAGCGTGTAACGTGTAACGAAATCGACGCGAGGAACGGTCGTCTTAGCGGTTAAGTGATCTTGAGTGCTCGATGGCGTCGTTTCCGTTCGATCCACGGCGAGAAGTTTGTAACCGATATTAAAACGGGATAAAGCCGAAAATTAAACCACGTTTACGATGTATCACACCCGTACAATCTGCGATGGAAGTTTGTACCTATATCGAGCTTCGTTTCCTTCCTCTAGACCAGGATTTTTCAATATTTTTTCTTCCTTTGTGTTCCGAACTTTAGATTTGTTTAAAAAATACGCGTCTTCTTTCTTATTTGTCGCGAATCGACTTTTGGATAATTTATGCGAGTATTTCTCCGGAAAATTCAGTCTGTCGACCTTTGAAGGGCCACGTAGGGGTTGAGAAATCCTGGTCTAGACTTGTGATGGATGTATAAATTAGTCAGAGTGTGGAATTGTTGGAAATTACAGGAGATTTGGTTGAGGTAATTCGAGAAGTGAATAATAGAGAAATTATATTATAATTGAAGAATGAGAAAATTGTTTTTTATATTTTACTAATTTTTTTCTATAGCAATCGCAGGAAATTTAGTTGTAATAATTAGAGTAGTCGAGAGAAGTTAAATTGTAATTGAAGTGTGAAAGGGAAACAGGAAATGTTTCAAAAATTTGGGGAATTTGATATGTTACCATTTTTTAGTACTTTATCAGGAAAAGAATGTTCGTATGAATTCAACTGTGTTGTTAATAATTTTAAATATTCGATATTAAATTTATGGTGAACGATTCTGTAATAGTGTGATACTGGAATTATTAAAAATGGAGATTTCCTGTTTCCTTTTTCTTTTTAATTTAAGTTTGGTACCGAAAATAAGAAATAGCAGAAATGTTTGAAATGGACGAACGTTGAACTTCTTCGATATATTAATTAGTTTATGCATCGAATTATTATATATAATAATTAATTAAGTTGAAGGAATTTGAGTTTTAATTAGCGAGAATTTTTTTTATTCATCTAAGTGTGTGTTAAATATATTCTTTAGTTGTTTTCTTTTTTATTTTACATCAGTACATTGTATTATTGCATTTAATATTACCGAAATCGGAATTATCTGAAGTCGAATTATAGATTATTTTATGTATAATTGATGTTTCGTAGCAGGAAGTTGGAAGATTAATGAATATGATTGAAAAAAAAGTGATAATTTTATCAGAATGAAACTTATTTCTTCTCGGAAAGTCGAAAACGAATTTTTCCACTCGATTTTACGTTTTATGAAATATAAAGGGCGAATATAAGGATAAGTTATCTCAGTTTGGACTACAAATGACGATGAAATAAATTCTGAAGTGGAAGAACGAAAGTTAAGTATCAGATACAATTGTTCCAAGCTCGGTACTCGTAGCATGCTTCTTCCGAGTTTCGAGAGGAAAGGATGCGATCGAAACTTGCGAATAAAACGAATTAAACGCGAAGGTATATATGTATACATAACACAGAATATAAATATATAAATGTACTGGGTGGTCCAGCTAAATGGGATCATCTAAATATCTGCCACATTCATTTGTTGTCGTATCAAAAAATACTTTTCGATACAAAGTTACGCTACTTCAAGAAACGTACGTAATTGTGAAAACAATTTTTTCTCTGAGGATTATTATTTTAATAAGATTTCAGAGTCATCGATATTTTTTCAAACGGAACCCTGCATTTGCTTTTCATATTTTTGTGAAGTATGAAGAAACAAATTCAATCTCCAAATATTTACCGAAGGTAATCCAATATTTTGAAAGATTGTCAAATTAATTTACACATTCGTATCTAAATGTAAAACAGTAGGTGTTATTCAGAGAGATAATTAAAGATAAATATTTATTCTTGTAATTTATTGGCAAATTTCTATGGCTATAGATGTTTGGAATGATGGTTATTATTAATTGCAGACCAACAATTATATGTCCCTTCCAAAATTAATATTTAATATATAAATAGATATATAAACGCAAATTTTTAACTTTTAATTTTCGATTTTAATTATTCGTATGCACAAATATTTTGAATATTGCATAATCAGAAAAATCCGATTATTAAGACGCTTGTATCTGTCTTTCCACGTTTTACAAAAATATCGAGACATGAATATGGAGTAGCATTTGAAAAAATATTTATAACTATGAAATTCTATTAGGATAATAAATCTTGAGAAAAAATTATTTACCCTGTTACGTGTGAATTGAAAAATAGTAAAACTTTGTTTTGAAAATATTTTTTTATATAACGATAAATAAACGAGGCAGATGTTCAGGTGTTACCATTTAAATGTCCCACTCTGTATAAATATAAATATACGAATTAAGAGGGACTATTGAGTAATGATATATCATATATATATAAATATATATATTGTATGTTACATGATATATTATTATAATATTATTATGCTTTGCGCCGTTGAGTTGAATGTTGTTATTTACATGAGAAAACAAAGGAGAGAGATTCTTATGGATACACTCGACATATGTAATAAAATGTGGGCGAAGTAACTGCCTTGGAAAATATCGTGTGTCTTCTTTTCTTATCATCACTTGACCCTTTAACCCTTTCCACTCAAAAGGCGAGACCAGTCATCGTTTAATCATGTTTTAAAGATCGATGTTAATCGATATATCAAATTTTAAATTACTCAACGATGCGCAAAATGTCGAAGTGAAATAATTCTACGTCTAATTTCTATACGATATGGCAGAAACTCCTCGAATTACTATTTTTCTCTAACGAAAAAATCGTCGAGTGTAAAGGGTTAATATATTTAATACTGCAATAAAGCAAAATATTTGATTTCAGATTTTTTTGTTCTTGAAGTTGCTGAAAATATGCTGGTAATTTTATTTATCATCGCCTGTATGTACTGTGCTTAAGTACACATCACTGATTTATTGTTTTGGTGTTAACATATAACAGGAAAAATTTTAAATTAATTATGTATCAGGATCACGTAAAATTCATCATTACAAATTTTTAATTTTTACATTTATTGTATAAATTAATTCTTTACTTTTGAGATTATTAGGTGTTTAAATTACGAATATTATATAGTAATGTTATAAATTTTGTATCATTTTAAATTCATCATTGGAGTGTATAATTACATAATATAACTGTAGCTCTTTTGCAGAAATTCTAAAAAAGAATTCTGTTTCTTTCGAATTTAATTCTAACATACATTATTATTAAACGATAAAAAGAAATTCTCTGCAAGAAATCAGACATTCCTGATTATCTGCAATATTCCAAAATGATCCGATAACATCGTCGAATTTAAATCGCGATACACAAAATTTGTTTCTCATTTCCGGAATGATAAATTGTATCCAATAAATTCAACTTTCGGTATTTCGATTGGAGGTATCGGTTGCAAGAAAGATTACAACCAGCCTGGCCAATTATTATCGTCGAAATGTCATTAATCGCAGAGAGGGAGATGTCACGTTGAAGTTTTAAATTCCATTTTAAAATTTGGCAAGCTTCGGAAGCGTCGCCGGCAGGACAGCGAAACCAGTGGATGCTGAGAAAGTGAAACAATTAATTTGGTGATATCGCAGCTGTAGAACCTACGTTGATTTGTATTTAACTACTTTGCCACGTCGCCGGGGATAAATCCTTAATTACTACGTGCTTACGATCGTTGATTGGCTTCCGTGACACACCGGTGATGTAGTGAGAAAAGGAACAAATGTTATTATTGTTATTAACGTCCGAAAATAGAGAAATGGGTTGGTGTCGAGCTTGTTCGTTTCAGAGAGCCAAACGCGCTTGACATTTCTCCTGTAGTGGTTCAGGATAGCTGAAGAATTCTAACGACTGCGATATGGAAGTAGGTATTCGTTGAATAATTATTGTTGCGTAATTTCATTTTATTATACAAGGTATAGTGAGTCTCCTCTGCAATCAGAATTGATATAAATTTGATACTATGAAGTTTTCTGAATTATTCTGTAATTTTTAAATTTTGCTAGTTTACTGTTTTACCATTTTACCATCATGTAATTTGATTAATTTATCGTTTTGCCGATTTTATCAATTGAGTATCTTCCTATTTTGTCATCTTATCAGTTTACCATTTTCGAATTTTACTAACTTGTTGTTTTGCTATTTTACCACTTTCCTAGTTTACTGTTTTGTCATCTTGCGATTTTATCATTATATAATTTGGTCAATTTATTATTTTGCCATCTTATCATTTTGGAATTTTTTCATTTTGCTATTCTGCTATTCGTTGTGATTTTGTTATTTTTCTACTATATTATCCGATTATACCAACAAATACTGGATCACGCAGTATAACGTAAAAAATCACTGATATAAATATCGAAATCTACTTCTACGTGTAAAATTAATTTCACGCGCGCGAACCAAAATTGGTTTTTAATCCATATACATTTAAAGTTTCTAATTTAAAGCTGTTATAGCCTTTGATCAATTTTTCTGACGATATAATCGTGCGACGTGAAATTTCATTCCTGTAATATATCTCACTCAACAAGAGAGAGAAAAAAATACAAGAAAAAATTGGAAAACAAAATGTTTCCTCCGTTTCTTTTAATAATAGGAAAAGTTAGAACGTTGTACGGATATGACTGTATTTTTAACGATAAATTATGCTGATGTACCGAAATGATGCGTTGAATTTATGGGACGTTACCTGGATTTTATTTCCGCTGACCTCGTCGTTGCACTGGTAATGATAATAAATAATAAATAACAAATAAGCAGTAATAATAACGTTCCTCGAATATGTACAGAAACCGAGTATTTTGACACTGAAATCGCGTCATCGAGCCAACTCGTGCAGGCGAGGGTGCAATTTCCACTAAAATGGGAAAAAATAATATTGCTTTCAATTCATACATTTTAATAGTATTTCATACGCAATTCCAATAATACAGAATTAACTTTCGTTCGACACGGAATAAAGTTGGGAATAGCGCGGCTTTCAGACAGAATATTTCGATATTTGAACGAATATTTAGAGTTTATAATTTCGTTTAATTAATATATTGTATTCAACGGACGTAATTGTCCGGTAAATGAATTGTAGTAATTTAAATAATTACACAAGCATGTAGCACGAGATAGAAGATGAAGGAATACCGTAGAAAATTTTAATACAATAAAATTAAAAATACTAAAATGTTTGAAAATACTATCCCTTGTCTAGATTTATTTTTCAATTTAATTATATCGAAATTCCAATCA
>NIJG01000232.1:38567-49681 GCA_002201625.1 Euglossa dilemma
AAGAATTAATTTAAAGAACTAATTTAAGCATTAATTATCGTACGAGTTAAATGTCAAATTTTACCTCTATAGCATTCCAAGTGCAAAATCTATATTACAGTAAACAAATTCGTATTTCGACATAAGCAACCAACATAGTACCTTCTTATTAAACATGAAAAATCGTTTTCGTTCGATTAAAACCACTGCAATAGAAATATAATCAATCTCAATGATTAAAAGCATAAAAACAATTTTCGATTAAAAATCGAATACCCTGTATTCACGATTGAATCCTTTTTTCTCTTCGTGCATTTCGACAAACGTAATCCTAACACGTTAATTGAATTTTATTTAAATTAAACTTTACATCGTCGTATTGTCGACATAAGAGCCAGAGGAAAGTGAATGCTCGAATGGTCCATGTCGAGTCAGCTCGAGAAACTCGATCGTTTCGGAGAATTGAGCATCGCATACGTTTTCCACAATTGACTCTGAACGGTCCCGAAATGCCATTTACAAAATGCCACCGTTTACCGAGGCATCGCTGCATTTAGCGAATAATGTAGCTTAACACGATGAACGTAATCCCGAAATACGGTAATGTCTCCGTAAAAGGCGGCATTTAGGGAGCACCGAGCAGCAGTCAGTTGTAGAAAGCCACTGTGCTCGGAAGTTTGCCCTACGGGTAATATTTAATAGGGACATTCCGCCGTTTTGCATGATTACACCTCTTGATGCCCGCGAAATTCATGCTTCTCGCGTGGCAGTACGATGAATTACGTTAATTCTCCTTTTTATCTCGCGCTCATTAGTCAATGCCGAATCTACGTCTATGCTAACGTTAGATNCGACACGTCGTCGTTCTTCATTGTTCATTGCAATCTGGCAGTGAATTATACGAGATGCGATTCCTCGTGACACACTCGAACGATATTAGGGTAAAGAGTCGTGAAAGCGATTCGATTTCGAAAATTTCGAATGACGGATATAAGGTAATATTAATTTAGGTTATTCCATAAGTTCTGCGGCGAAATTTACATTTTTCGTCGGATTTTGTAAACATAAGGTGATAAATCGGTGTAATAATTAAGGTGTCATGGTTTTGATGGAACCAAATGAAGACTACGTTTTGTCTTAATATTTAAAGGTTTATTCGACATGTAATTTGAAATGGAAGAGGAAAAAACAGCACGAACTTATGGGATGACAACTGAATACAATTACAAACTATAGGAACTAAGCAAGTAAGAACGCGGTTATTGTACTTCTTTATTATCTTTCCTTTCAAAAGTGTTCCAGTATTCACATTTACCACTTTTGACAGCTGAATTACGCACGTTAATCTGAGATATTTAAAAGAATACGGTAGGTATGGTGAAGATAGAATTTTAAGATTATATCAGTAAGATTAGAAGATGTTTCCGTTGCGTTTCTCGGAGTTACGGACCGTGATGGCGCTAGTGAGTTAATCCTTTGCGCTCGACGATCTTTTCGACGAATTTTATTTCGATATTCCACGTGTCGTTGTATAATTTTTAATTTAACATATTAATTAATGCTTTAAAATCTGATTAAATGGAGACTGAGACTCGCCTCTCGAGTGCAAAGTGTTAATAAGAATCGATGGGTCGTAGAAATGCAGAAAATATTAATTAATTGGGGAGCAAACCTGTTGTCTAGTTGTAGGAAAGTAGATTTTTTGATTTAGTCGATTAATTACGTAAGTAAAAATTTGATATTTCAACTTCTTTAATTCTCCCAATATTTGTGTCGGTTATATCAAGATTTTTATGATATTTTCAAGAATTAATTTAAAGAACTAATTTAAGCATTAATTATCGTACGAGTTAAATGTCAAATTTTACCTCTATAGCATTCCAAGTGCAAAATCTATATTACAGTAAACAAATTCGTATTTCGACATAAGCAACCAACATAGTACCTTCTTATTAAACATGAAAAATCGTTTTCGTTCGATTAAAACCACTGCAATAGAAATATAATCAATCTCAATGATTAAAAGCATAAAAACAATTTTCGATTAAAAATCGAATACCCTGTATTCACGATTGAATCCTTTTTTCTCTTCGTGCATTTCGACAAACGTAATCCTAACACGTTAATTGAATTTTATTTAAATTAAACTTTACATCGTCGTATTGTCGACATAAGAGCCAGAGGAAAGTGAATGCTCGAATGGTCCATGTCGAGTCAGCTCGAGAAACTCGATCGTTTCGGAGAATTGAGCATCGCATACGTTTTCCACAATTGACTCTGAACGGTCCCGAAATGCCATTTACAAAATGCCACCGTTTACCGAGGCATCGCTGCATTTAGCGAATAATGTAGCTTAACACGATGAACGTAATCCCGAAATACGGTAATGTCTCCGTAAAAGGCGGCATTTAGGGAGCACCGAGCAGCAGTCAGTTGTAGAAAGCCACTGTGCTCGGAAGTTTGCCCTACGGGTAATATTTAATAGGGACATTCCGCCGTTTTGCATGATTACACCTCTTGATGCCCGCGAAATTCATGCTTCTCGCGTGGCAGTACGATGAATTACGTTAATTCTCCTTTTTATCTCGCGCTCATTAGTCAATGCCGAATCTACGTCTATGCTAACGTTAGATAATTTATGTAATTAAATAATCTGTGGATTATATTATGGAAGATTTAATCGAAAAAGGAATCGTTTGTTTCTGCGTCTACGCTAGCGTTAGGAAATTTACGTAAATAAATAATTTGTGGATTATGTTAGAGAAGATTCGATCGAAGAAGAAATCGTTTGTTTCTACGTCCATGCTAGCGTTAGGAAATTTACGTAAATAAATAATATGTGGATTATGTTAGAGAAGAAGAATTATTTAATCGAAGGAGGAATCGTTTGTTCCCATGCTTCATTAATGTCACCAGGTTAATTTTATCTCGTGTTCATCAATCAATGCTGAGTCTACGTCTATGCTAGCGTTACGAAATTTATGTAAATAAATAATTTGTAGATTATGTTATCGAAGATTTAATCGAAAAAGGAATCGTTTGTTTCTGTGCTTCATTGATGTCACCAGGTTAATTTTATCTCGTGTTCATCAATCAATGCTGAGTCTACGTCTATGCTAGCGTTAGGAAATTTACGTAAATAAATAATTTGTGGATTATGTTATGGAAGATTTAATCGAAAAAGGAATCGTTTGTTTCTGTGCTTCATTGATGTAACCAGGTTAATTTTATCTCGTGTTCATCAGTCAATGCTGAGTCTACGTCTATGCTAGCGTTAGGAAATTTAGAATTTAATTTAATCTTATTTATTGGATACTTGCAGTTAATTAGGAATTAGGTTTATGTTGGAGAATATTCGATTTATCGAGGGAAGATTTTGGAAAATTTATATTCACATCTCGTTTGTTTCTATGCTTCATCTATGTCATCAGATTAATGGTGTGAGATTCGGTTTAATTTTTATGGCCAATGGGCAAAATTGTCGACGCTAGAGATATTATCAGGGTACCAGGGTACCCCTATGACGTGTTCTACATTATGTTACTGGTTTTCTTACACGTATGTACTTGGTAAATTTGTTTCGATGGCGAATCTCAAGGATTTTTGCAAAATTTCACCTATTGTTCGTTACTCCTATCGTTACGACGATAATCGGTTATGACAATGGGAAGAAATTAGGTGTAACTCGATGAGTGTAATTAAATTAGGTGTAACTATGGAATGNGCTAGCGTTAGGAAATTTACGTAAATAAATAATTTGTGGATTATGTTATGGAAGATTTAATCGAAAAAGGAATCGTTTGTTTCTGTGCTTCATTGATGTAACCAGGTTAATTTTATCTCGTGTTCATCAGTCAATGCTGAGTCTACGTCTATGCTAGCGTTAGGAAATTTAGAATTTAATTTAATCTTATTTATTGGATACCTGCAGTTAGTCAGGAATTGGGTTTATGTTGGAGAATATTCGATTTATCGAGGGAAGATTTTGGAAAATTTATATTCACATCTCGTTTGTTTCTATGCTTCATCTATGTCATCAGATTAATGGTGTGAGATTCGGTTTAATTTTTATGGCCAATGGGCAAAATTGTCGACGCTAGAGATATTATCAGGGTACCAGGGTACCCCTATGACGTGTTCTACATTATGTTACTGGTTTTCTTACACGTATGTACTTGGTAAATTTGTTTCAATGGCGAATCTCAAGGATTTTTGCAAAATTTCACCTATTGTTCGTTACTCCTATCGTTACGACGATAATCGGTTATGACAATGAGAAGAAATTAGGTGTAACTCGATGAGTGTAATTAAATTAGGTGTAACTATGGAATGATCAATATTAATTTAATTTTATATCTCTTGGTATATTAAAATAGCAGAATTATTCGTTACTTATGAGAGTAATTCGTGTGGTAATAGTTCACATTTGAAACTTACTTCGACTAAAAAATAGGGCAATTTAAATAAATGTCAGTTTCATTTACGCTATTGTATTTCATAATTTTAAAGTCTATAATACCTCTTAAAACAATTTGAAACAATACAAACAAAAGATTAATATATATTGATGATATAAAAAAAAAAATGTAAGAAAAGAAAGGCTGAGTTCCCCTTGTTTAAATTATTTCAAATTGTTTCGAGAGATATCGTACACATTTATAAAATTACAAAATTTATATATACGATAAATTTATAAAATTACAAAATATATACAGGACGATAAATTTATGAAATTACAAAATATATACAAGACGATAAATTTATAAAATTACAAAATACGTACAAGACGAGTCGAGTGAGTTTACACGGAATATCGGTATAAGCAAATTTAAGTTCTCACGAAAAAGGAGTAAAGGGAAAGAAACAAAAATTAACCAGGCAGGTTAATTTTTATTTCACCCATGCCCGATAAAACTCCCGATAATTACGACTCGCAAAAACAACCTCTCCATCTTGCCCGAAGGATTGATATTAATCCTACGTCTACGAGCGTGCTCGTTACATATCGTTACATCTCGCTTATCCCGGACACATCCCGTAGCAATGACATGCGCTCTGGCATGATCCAATTAGCACACGTGACATTGGCAGGCAAGAAGGAAGATTCGTGCAGCCTATCAGCGCGATCGTGTCAGGAAAGGTGGTCCTACTACGCTACGTCCAATCAAACCCAAACATCATTCCAGGAACTTTCGTTCCAACTCACCTTTGCAGATGCACCGCGTTACACGCGAAACGATCCGAACTTGTAAACCCTGAAAATCCAATCGTCCAACCATCCGTCAAACCAGCTAACAACAACAACGGCGATCTAGATAATCTGAACTCTCGTGATGTAAGACCTGATGAAAACGAAACGCGAAACGAAGTTGAAGTTGAAAGGATGAAACATCATTCCAGGAACTTTCGTTCCGATTCACCTTTGCAGATGCACCGCGTTACACGTGAAACGATACGAACTTGTAAACTCTGAAAATAAAATCGTCGAATTATCGGTCGAATCAGATAAGAACAACAATGACGATCTGGATAATCCTAACTCTCGTGATGTAAGACCTGTCGAAAAGAAAACGTGAAACGAAGTTGAAGTTGAAAGGATGAAACATCATTCCAGGAACTTTCGTTCCGATTCACCTTTGCAGATGCAACGCGTTACACGCGAAGCGATACGAACTTGTAAACTCTGAAAATAAAATCGTCGAATTATCGGTCGAATCAGATAAGAACAACAACGACGATTTGGATAATCTGAACTCTCGAGAGATGGGGACCGATGAAAACGAAACGCGAAATGAAGTTGAAGTTGAAAGGATGAAACATCCTTCCAGGAACTTCCGTTCCGATTCACCTTCGCAGATGCACCGCGTTACACGCGAAGCGATACGAACTTGTAAACTCTGAAAATAAAATCGTCGAACTATCCGTCAAATCAGATAAGAACAACAACGACGATCTAGATAATCTGAACACTCGTGATGTAAGACCTGACGAAAAGGAAACGCGAAATGAAGTTGAAGTTGAAAGGATGAAACATCCTTCCAGGAACTTTCGTTCCGATTCACTTTCGCAGATGCACCGCGTTACACGCGAAGCGATCGGAACTTATAAACTCTGAAAATAAAATCGTCGAACTATCCGTCAAATCAGATAAGAACAAGAATGACGATTTGGATAATCTGAACTCTCGAGAGATGGGGACCGATGAAAACGAGCAAAACGCGAAACGCGAGAGGAAGTTGAAAGGATCCATATATGGATGACGATCTCTGCGAAAAAGAAACGAAGTCTAGGATTCTGTCGAATCAGAAATCTTTCTAAACATACACTCATCCTTCTATACAAACATTACTCTCTCCTATACCATAGATGAATATACGACAATGAAATGATCATCTCTGCGAAAAGGAAGTGAAGTTTATGAAAACTGAGACTAAACGATCTAACTAAATGATCTTTTCGTGATTCTCTGTCGAATCACAAATCTTTCTAAACAAACACTCATCCATATATACAAACATTCGTCTCTGCCATACGATAGATTCTACGACAACGAAATAACCATATGATTTTATGCGAGAAAGAAGCGAAGTCTATGAAAGCTGAAGCCATCGGCATCTGACCGAATGATCATTTGCGATTCTCTGTCGAATCGCAAATATTTCTCTGAACACTCGACCCTCTATGCAAACATTTCTCACAGTCATATCATCAATTCTACGACAATGAAATAATTATCTTTGCAAGAAGGAAGCAAAGTCTAGGGAAGCTGAGGCCATCGACACGTGATCGAATGATCTTTTCATGATTCTATGCCAAATCACAAATCTTTCTAAACACTCGTTCCTCTATGCAAACATTCCTCTCTCCCATACCACAAATTCTACGACAACGAAATGATCATCTCTGCGAAAAAGAAGCGAAGACTAGGAAAGCTGAGGCCATCGACACGTGATCGAATGATCTTTTCGCGATTCTCTGTCGAATCACAAATCTTTCTAAATACTCATCCCTCTCTGTTATATCACAGATTCTACGACAACGAAATGACCACATGATCTCTGCGAGAAGGAAGCAAAGACTATGAAAGCTGAAGCCATCGACATGTAACCGAATGATCCTTTCGCGATTCTATGTCAAATCACAAATCTTTCTAAACAAACACTCATCCCTATATACAAACATTCCTCTCTCCTATACCACAAATTCTACGACAATGAAATAATCATCTCTGCGAGAAGGAAGTGAAGTTTATGAAAGCTAAGACCATCGACACATGACCGAATAATCTTTTCACGATTCTCTGTCGAATCACAAATCTTTCTAAACAAACACTCATCCCTATATACAAACATTCCTCTCTCCCATACCATAGATTCTACGACAACGAAATGATCATCTCTGCGAAAAGGAAGCGAAGACTATGAAAGCTGAGGCCATCGACACGTGATCGAATGATCTTTCCGCAACTCTCTGTCGAATCACAAATCTTTCTAAACAAACACTCATCCCTCTATACAAATATTCCTCTCTGCCATACCATAGATTCTACGACAACGAAATAATCATATCTGCGAGAAAGAAACAGAGTCTAGAAAAGGTGAAGCCATCGACACCTGACCGAATAATCTTTTCGCGATTCTCTATCGAATCGCAAATCCCTCAAAACACTCATCCCTCCATATAAACATTTCTTATAGACATATATCATCAATTCTACGACAACGAAATGACCGCCTGATTTTATGCGAGAAAGAAGCAAAGTCTAGGAGAGCCAAAACCGATATCACGCGATCGTGTGACAAGAGAAACGACACCGGGGCGCGACATAATTTTTCCCCGTGGTATGTGTAACAGGGCACACGTGGAGAGACGTGTATGCATCTAGGTCGATGGTGTGCACGGGGCAGATCCCAATCTGTTGGCCCTGAAACGGCAAAGGAAAACCTCTCATTAGAGATCGAGGCAGCGAGTGGTAGCGTCTCATTAACGAACCCTCGATCGAAACGGCACGGATATCTGCTCTCGTGCCTGGAAAAGAAGCTGAATGGTCAGGTGCAACCTGAAAGCGCATGCGTGCAGTCGGCTGTACGTAATCTGCCTGGGCTCCTGCTGCCACGCCACACGTTTGCACCGAGCTTCTTTCTCCCGAGCCTGTCCTCTCCTCTTTCCGCGGCTTCGGGCCTTATCGTCGACGTATCTTCCGGGGAAAGCCCTCCGTTCCTCTTTACTTTCGCCCTTCCGACCAATCACTCGCTACCAACCACAATTTTAACGCCAGGAACCCCTTTGACAGGTTCCTTTTTATCCTTATCCTTGCTTCGCTTCATCCTTTCAACTTCAGTTCGCGTTTTGGCCATTTCGATGCCATTCAATCTGTGATATGACAGAGAGGAATGTTTGTATAGACTTCGCTTCTTTCTCGCAGAGATCATCATCTACGTGTAGTAATTTTGTTGTCATAGAATCTGTGGTATGACAGCGAGAAATGTTTTATGGAAAAATAAAAATGTCGAGACATTTGTTATTTGACTAAGAGTCGCGAAAAGACCATTCGACCACGTGACATCGGCCTCAGCTTTCCTAGACTTAGGTTCCTCGTCGCAGAGGTCTTGCAGAGATCACCATCCACGTGTGGTAATTTTTTGGTCACTGAATCTGTGATATAACAGAGAGGAATGTTTGTATAAACTTCGCTTCATTCTCACAGAGATCACCATCATCTACGTGTGATAATTTTGTTGTCATAGAATCTGTGGTATGACAGTGAGGAATGTTTCATGGAAGAATGAATATGACGAGAAATCTGTGATTTCACAGAGAATCGCGAAATGACCATTCGGTCACGTGACATCGGTCCCAGCTTTCCTAGATTTCGGTTCCTCCTCGCAGAGGTCTTGCAGAAATCACCATCCACGTGTGGTAATTTTGTTGTCATAGTATCTGTGATATGACAGCGACGAATGTTTGTATGGAGAGACGAGTGTTTAGAGAGGTCTGTGATTTGATAGAGAGTCACGTGCCACCGGCCTCAGCTTTCCTAGACTTCGGTTCTTCCTCGCAAAGATCTCACAGATATCTCACAGAGATCTCGCAGAAATCACCATCCACGTGTGGTAATTTTGTTGTCATAGAATCTGTGACATGATAGAGAGGAATATTTGTATGGACTTCGTTTCCTTTTCGCAGAGATCATCATCTACGTGTAGTAATTTTGTTGTTATAGAATCTGTGGTATGACAGCGAGAAATGTTTTATGAAAGAATGAATATGACGAGAGATCTGTGATTTGACTAAGAGTCGCGAAAAAACCATTCGGCCACGTGACACCGGTTCCAGCTTTCCTAGACTTCGTTTCCTCCTCGCAGAGGTCTTACAGAAATCACCATCCACGTGTGGTAATTTTGTTGTCATAGTATCTGTGATATGACAGCGAGGAATGTTTGTATAAAGAGACGCGTGTTTAGAGAGATCTGCGATTCGAGCCACTAGCCTCAGCTCTCCTAGACTTCGCTTCTTCTTCGCAAAGATCTCACAGATATCTCACATAGATCTCGCAGAGATCACCATCCACGTGTGGTAATTTTATTACCATAGAATCTGTGATATGACAGCGAGAAGTGTTTGTATGGACAGACGCGTGTTTAGAGAGATCTGCGATTCGAGCCACTAGCCTCAGCTTTCCTAGACTTCGCTTCTTCCTCGCAGAGATGTAACAGAGATCTCACAGAGATCATCATCCACGTGTGATCATTTCGTTGTTAAAAAATCTGTGTTACCACAGCAAGGAATGTCATAACAATATCATCCTTCCTTTTAACATTTCGTTAATATTTTATCGATTAATCGCGTTCTCTAAGCACAATCACGGATTGAAGTTATAAGGAAACAGGTGGAAGAGATATAACTGGAAATTAGAAGAGATACAAGCCGATAGGTGCGGCCGATAAACACGGCAGAGCTATAACGCGTTGGTCGTTTATCCTAATCTGTCGAAAGCTTGTCATTAAAAAGGCATATCGATCGGAAAGCGATGATCGTTCTCGGAGGCGCTCGCCTCGGTGGGTAATTAAAGGGAAAGAGTACAGTGGTAAAGGGTTTCGATGCAATTCACAGAGTGAAATTACACCCTTGTTATCCGTTTTCAATTGAACGTTCAAGGGTATATAATCGGGCTCGGTGTAAAAATAGGAGGCGCGTCGGGGTTAAACCGAAGGGTGGAAGAAAAGACGGCTCGTGCTTCTTTCATAGCCGGTTGGATCCGCAGGCTATGAACGAAGTCGTAAAAGTCCCTTGCTCCTTTTCGTGAATGAAGTCGTGCAAAATTACACGCACCTACCTGCCGCGCCGAACGACTTGTCAACCTTTAACTTCTCGCCAACCTCATTTTTTTTAACCTGATTATGCACTCTTTTCTTTATCTTGTTATAACGATATCAGGAAATGGTTTGAGGATTAAAATATCGCGAAAGATATACCGCTACGGTGATTTATAACACGAATCTCATCGCAAAATCGAAACTTTTTGTTACGCTATTTTATAACAGTAGATTATGATACTAATGTGATCGCAAAATCGAAATATCTCGTTATAGTACTTTACTAGAATGTTTTATAGCGCTAATTTCATCGCAAAATCGAAATTTCTCGTTAGACTATTTTATAACTGTATCTTATCATACTAATCGGATCGCAAAATCAAAACCTCTCGCTATGGTACTTTGCTAGAATATTTTATAGCGCCAATTTCATCGCAAAATCAAAATCTTTCGCTATAGTACTTTGCTACAATATTTTACAGCGCTAATTTCATCGCAAAATCGAAATTTCGCGTTATACTATTTTATAACTGTATCTTATCATACTAATCGGATCGCAAAATCAAAACCTCTCGCTATGGTACTTTGCCAGAATATTTTATAGCGCCAATTTCATCGCAAAATCAAAATCTTTCGCTATAGTACTTTGCTACAATATTTTACAGCGCTAATTTCATCGCAAAATCGAAATTTCGCGTTATACTATTTTATAACTGTATCTTATCATACTAATCGGATCGCAAAATCAAAACCTCTCGCTATGGTACTTTGCCAGAATGTTTTATAGTGCCAATTTCATCAGAAAATCAAAATCTTTCG
>NIJG01000232.1:244648-257020 GCA_002201625.1 Euglossa dilemma
CATTACTCGATAAAAAGAATCTCTATATAAGAGAAAAAATATATATTAAAGGATTTATAAATAATAATTTATTTTATTGTCACTTTTACTCTCTTATATTTATAGATAATATGTTTTATCGAGTAATGTAAGATTTCTAGTATGGTCGATAGATTTAAATTTCCCTCGCTTACAGTATGTGCATATGGCGCTTTGCAGTGTGTATGATCGTACAACAGTTTGAATTTTCACGATTAAATAACACTTTCAAATTACTTTCCATTAATATTAAAATTGTTATGTGCTTGGAATTTAAGTTAGTATTAAACTATTTTAAATTTGAAAATAATTTTATATTACTGATTAATACGAAAAAAATATCGATGATATAACAAAACATACGTGTACACATACGCGTGTTACACACATCCATATGTATGTATGCTCCTTCAATTAACAGTTCGACTATTTGTATCAATTATTATGCAAAGTTAAATATGGCATATGTATCGCATTAAATGTTAAATATTATAATCATATGCAGAATATCGAATTTTAAGGTATGTATTTGTAATATTATGTTTAATTGTTTTATAAATGAAACAAATGATAGACATATAAAAATAATGGTTATATTTTATAATACAATGTATTTAATTTATAATAATGAAAGTTAATATATACAATAGATCTTACACGTAGAAGGATAGAATAATATTTATTTTTATTCGAAATATATTTATTGCTTTCATAAATTTTACTAATTTTCGGTTTAATTATTAATCAATAAATACATGTCTGTGACAAATATAAACGTCAATTGATTTTTATAAAAATTTTTTTTAATTGTTTTATGAGTTTTTACTGAGAAAAAATAACTATCGTTTAATAATATTCTATATCCTACAATATTAAATCTTTGATGGTATAATTAAATTAATAATCCCTTATTATTTGCTGAAACATAAAAAAATAAATCTTTTTCTTCATTGCTCGTAACGTTGAGCTATCTATACAAATTTTATCTAACGAATATTGACGATTAGCCAATAAATCAATTCCTGTAATCCACCACTGAAATTCTCGCTTTAGTGTTAATCGGTTTTGTATATTTTTTGCAATAAATTTTTTCTAAGATTATAAATAGATAAGATTACAAATAGACGAAAACAAAAATTTTATTGCCTTTTACATTATTTCACATTTCTATTATCATTAATATACCATTTTGAAAAAAACATCAAAGTTTTAAATTTATTCAACAATTTTCTTCGATTCGTAAGAATCTTATGTAACATTAATTTTCAATTTTTTTTTATTGTTGACATAATTGACGTTACATTATCATATTACCAAATATTTTATAAACATTTTCTAATGAATTACCATAATTTTGATAACGATAACATAAATAACAAAATTAACTGAAATAGAGAAAAAAATGAGAATAAAATTTACTACCTATTTGTAATAAAATATTCAGTATAAATTTAGTATATCTTTTCCTTTTACGATATTTTTTCGAATACCAATGCATATTGCCTTCATTCAAGATGAAAAATCAGATTATAATAAATCAAGTAAACGGTACGATCTAAAATTTTAATCTAGTATACAAGTAGACTTTGCTAATCGTGATAGAAAATGTGAGAAGAAGCTTGCATTATGGAACAACGATTAACAACAATCCTAAACTTTTTTATGGTTTTCCGAAAAAAAAGTTGCGAGTCGAAGAACCAAGAAATCGATTTAAAAACTAGATTAATATCTGAGAATCGTGAATTTTATTGCATTATAAAAACAATAAATTTACTTATTTATCATAACGCTCTTTACGATTATTAATTACAAACATCTATCGTTACACGTAATAATAGAATCAATTTTTACTACTATCGACGAATACTGTTCGAAAACTGCATTTAAAAAATAGGAAAAAACATGGCGACGTGTTTTAACCGCAAAATATACGTATACCGATCTCGATTAATTTTTCGCTAAAATCTCGAGAGAATCGTAAGACAGATACCGGAAGAAATTCAACATGAACGCGAACAAACTGCGTTTGTAACCAGCGCGATCTATTTAAGCAACAGATTAGAGAGATTCATACGACACAGAGACTTTGTTACGTTCGAAGCCGAGCATCACGAAACCTATCGCTTGCTAATTAAATATCAACAAACACATGCTCTACTCGGCTCTGTATACGATTGAAAAACCATTCTTCCCGAGATGCTATACACGCGTTGCTTAAAACCGCGGGCAAAAAGTTAGGTTAGGTCCGCGCGTGAATCTCGAGAATGTAAACAAACAACGTAACCATGATTTAATCAGCTGCTTAATATCCTAACCTTTTATCTATTCCCCGTGACGGGGTTTGAAATCGTCATAGCCGGTTAAATACAACGAAACGATATCTCTCGCTATCGATATCATATCGCGGCGAAGGTCCGCGAGGCTAAGCGACGATTGTTTCCAGACACAATAAACATAGGTGAATTTCTTTGCAGCAGAAAGTTTATTTCCATCGGTGCCTTAGGGGGCTTTGCAACGATCCGGGATCTCCTATCCACGGCCCGGGAGGAAGGTTAACACGGTCAGTTTATTCATTCCGGATTATACGCGAGCCGAACACTCGCAGTTCTTATGACAACAATGATTGAAGATATCGGCACGTAAATTACCAGCAAATTAGATTGCCGAGTTTTGTTGAGGCTTCCGTAAGCGAATCGAGAAACCTGCCAAGAGTCAGCGCATCTCAGAACTTCTCCGACCTCCGGCAAGGTGAGTGCTGCTACTCTCTAATATTCGACCACGACTATCGGCCACCCGACTTCCTGTCGCACGTGTGTCCGCCTCTGTTCACTGACAAGTCTGCCTACTGGGTAAGTGCCAGAACATCAGGAATACCTCTCTCGAAAATATCGTCCCAGGGGCAGCTATATCGATTCGATTCTGCGAGACCGCGATTTCGAAATCCAGCCGGAATCCTAGACCCGTGATAATTATCTCTCCGCGTGCGAACGCGCACTAACACAAGCAAAAGCTTGCGCTCTGACACACACGTGTGTGTGTGTGTGTTTGTGTGTATGCGCGCGTGTTGGGTATAGCCGAGCTATTTCAAAATGGTGCCGGGAAACTTTTCGGCCTGCGCGCTGATTTTTCATGCGTTAGGTTTTCGAGTTTAGCTCGGTTTTAGAGTTGTTAACTTTTCGACTCTATCTTGGTTTTAGAGTTGTTAACTTTTTGATTCTACATCGGTTTTAGAGTTGTTAACTTTTCGACTCTATCTCGGTTTTAGAGTTGTTAACTTTTCGACTCTATCATGGTTTTAGAGTTGTTAACTTTTCGACTCTATCATGGTTTTAGCGTAGGTCGATCATGCGTCATTTGCGTTTTAACGCGTTCTTGGTATCGGGAAACTTTTCGGTCGATGCGCTGATTTTTCACGCGTTAGGTTTTCGATTCTATCTCGGTTTTAGCGTCGTTAGGTTTTCGTCTCTATCTCGGTTTTAGCGTAGGCCGATCACGCGTCGCTTACGTTTCAACACATTCTTGGTATCGGGAAACTTTTCGGTCGCCGCGCTGATTTTTCACGCGTTAGGTTTTCGACTCTATCTCGGTCTTAGCGTCCTTAGTTTTTTTGACTCTATTATCTCGGTTTTAGCGTCGTTAGCTTTTCGACTCTATCTCGGTTTTAGCGTCGTTAGCTTTTCGACTCTATCTCGGTTTTATCGTCGTTAGTTTTTCGACTCTATATCTCGATTATAGCGTCGTTAGTTTTTCGACTCTATATCTCGATTATAGCGTCGTTAGCTTTTCGACTCTATCTCGGTTTTAGCGTAGGCCGAATACGCGTCGTTTGCGTTTCAACTGATTTTTCACGCGTTAGGTTTTCGACTCTATCTCGGTTTTAGCGTCATTAGTTTTTCGACTCTATCTCTGTTTTAGCGTCCTTACCTTTTCGACTCTATCTCCGTTTTAGCGTCCTTACCTTTTCGACTCTATCTCCGTTTTAGCGTCCTTACCTTTTCGACTCTATCTCCGTTTTAGCGTCCTTACCTTTTCGACTCTATCTCCGTTTTAGCGTCCTTACCTTTTCGACTCTATCTCCGTTTTAGCGTCCTTACCTTTTCGACTCTATCTCCGTTTTAGCGTCCTTACCTTTTCGACTCTATCTCGGTTTTAACATCATTAGCTTTTCGACTCTATCTCGGTTTTAACATCATTAGCTTTTCGACTCTATCTCTGTTTTAGCGTAGGCCGATCACGCGTCGCTTACGTTTCAACGCATTCCTGGTGTCGGGAAACTTTTCGGTCTGCGCCCCGATTTTTCACGCGTTAGGTTTTCCACTCTATCTCGAATTTAGCGTACATCGAACACGCGTCGTTCGCGTTTCAACGCATACCTGGTGCCGGGAAACTTTTCGGTCGTCGCGCTGATTTTTCACGCGTTAGGTTTTCGAATCTATCTCGGTTTTAGCGTAGGCCGATCACGCGTCGCTTGCGTTTTAACGCATTCCTGCAGCGAGCGTAAATGGCTGTGTGTGGCTGGTCTCGTTCCGCGGTTTCGTACAGGGTTCTCTCGCTGCTGATAATTCGCCTCGGGATTAATATAAAGCGTCGTACGTGGGTTAGGTTTCGTACCGGGTTACGAGCGGTCTGTTCCACCATGGAACACATCTTTCTCTCGACTGTAAATTAAAATGGAAATCGCGGCATGTAAATATTTTCGGTGGAAATATAAATTCGTGGCACGGAGTTGCGTCAGGCTTCTCGTTCTTGGAAAAATCGCTTTTGAAATTCTCTTTCTCCGACCAATTCATGGTGGATATACAACACGGTTTTCTCTGTATACCGTGCGTGTAGATATGCTGGTTACTTATACGGTGTCCTGTAAATACGCGTGTAATGCAGTCAGGATAAATGTGGTTCTCGGTGGAAGAGTAAACTAAAAATATGGAATAGCGTTCGCTGGACGAGGCTTCTTTGAACTGGTTTATGCGATGATCCATCTTTAGTTTTATATATGTAGGTTACTTATAGTGCAATAGTCAGCAAATCAGAAATTACGCATTTGTAATTTATTCTGAACGATTATCAATTTCAGAAATATGTACCACTATATTCTGCATTTTGTTTATGTTATACAAGTAAAAATTGAATTCTACCTTTTTATTTATTTATTTTTTTTTTCTGATGAAGAAGAATAATTTTCTCAAAGTATCGAGAAATTAAAATATTTTTCTCATGGTTAGTTAGCATGGTAAAAATTCAAAGAGTTGCTATAGTTAGAGTGTAAAATTTGGGTCGCTCAAGGTCATGAAACTGCTTCCCCCACCAGATACTGTTGTACTGTTTTTTTTGTATTTTTCTGCGTTTAAAAATTAGACGAAGGAGTGAGATTATGTTTTCACGATGAACTGTATTTAAGAAATTCGCTGTGATTATAAAAAGTATACATAATAATATGAAAACAGTATGTATGTGTCAAAAATCGACTCATATTGAGTGATTTATTCGGAAATAACTTTGATATGCAAAACTCTTTATCTCCAATTACAATTCTTATAATAGTCTAAATTAATATTAGATAAATAATTAGGGAAAATTAATTTGAGGTACTAAATTAAATAAAATGTAAAATTTTTTACTATTTTATTATTTTCTCCATTTGCTTTTAATTCTTTTGAGTTGTAATTTAAAATAAAAAGAGGGATACAAGTGAATAAAATTGTTCTTGGTAATTTTTTCTCTGTAGGTACGTTTACTATATATTTTATTTATTATAGAATGTTTAATCGAATTAACCTACCAATATTACTTTATTTCCTAATTGATTAACTCGATCATTTCGAGCTAGAAACGAGTTACAATTAACGAAGACAGTTGCGTAGGACATAACTTCATCGTGAAGATACAGGGAGTCGAATAGGTACAGTCGGTCACAAAAATTTCTGACTGCGCGTGCAATTTATTTTTCCATTCCGTTTTATCCGTCTTACTTTTTCATCGCTGTCATAAATATTACATTTCGCGTCATTATACCGTGTATCAACTGTACTATAGCAAAATGCAATATATATTTTGCGTTTATTACACGTTTATTTCAAACGATAGATATGGAGGTTAAATAATACGTATGATTGAATACTTTTGTGACTGACTATAGTCGGTAGTTGATATTTTAGAGATGTAATTTTAGCAGATATTGAAATACTGGATTAATTCGCAAATTTTGACTTAACGTGGTAATTTGTTTTATTTTTGAAACCAGAAGTTGTGCCAAAATAAGACGGCTTGTGCATATCTGTCAAGTAAATCTTTATTGAAATTAATGTTCTTCCTATTTTATACTGGATTAATAGCAGTTTGACGATATCTAGTACATAAATAAATTTTTTAATGATTTTTTGATGATACATTTTTTGAACGAGTTTTACATTTCGTGTTTAATTAAACCGATATATTATTTTTATAATATAATTGTAATAATGCATTGTGCAAATTAATATTGCACATGTTTATTAACTTTTATCATCGTTCATTAAGTTAGTTGGTTCGAAAAGCGATGCCTGGTCACGTTGAAGAACGAAGCCATAGGAATCACTAGGTATTCAGCGTGGAATGTGTGCACGAATTCGATAATTACGATATATGACACGATAATCGTTGTCAGTGTATAAGAAAAGTAGCAAATCGACCTTTTTTTTGTAAGCAAAGTTTTTCATTTGTCAACAGTGTTTCGAATAACTTCGCTATTAACATTTGTATATGCATATAGTACGCATGTATTATTCTACTAACATCTACAATTCTTTCTGAGAATATTAAAAATAATAGTGAAATAATTTTCGATCTGTTATTATTAATTAAGCTTCTTTATATTACTACTAATTATTCTTTCCACTCTTTTAAATGCAAGGTTCGTTTATTTATTAAAACACTTATATACTTAACCTAAAAAAATGATTATAGTTCATTGTAGTTAATTTTGCCATATTTGGTTCAGTCTCCTCGAAATTTCCTATTTAAGTCATAGTAATTTTTTCTAATCCAATTTACAATAGGAGATCGTAAAGGTAAACGCACACTAATTCATTCATATTAAAAACGTGAAATACTTAAAATAATTACGTAAAATAATTAGTAAGAATACTTAAATATTCTAAACTTTTATTCAGAGCAATGTACAACGCTTTACCGGTACAATTTATAATACAAACTTCGACGTTTATTTACCTTTACGCGTTCAACGTTAAATTAACAAAGCTGTGTTCTTTAATTCAGAGAATTATACGAACGTTTCTTCTTAATTTTCCTTCCTGGATTTCCTTCCCAATCATTATTACGTTCTCGATATCAAACGTAAACAGAACGTAGACACATGGTACGCTTGAGGTTAGGAACTGTTTGAATTGAATTCCAGAATAAATTCCGAACGAACTACGGTGGAATTTATTTCAGACCCGCGATCAATTTAGATTCTAATTATAACACGATCTCTGTTACCTGTTTTTATAATTTTTACTCGAGGTTAGGAGATTTCTATCCGCGACGAACGGGTGTAGGGCTTCGCGGAACTAGCCTAACTTCGCACGTGCCGTTGATTGGTATAGTTAGCTTGGAGTGACGCAGCGAGGTCGTAAAATCAGTCTAGAAAAAAAGCTGATAATCTTTCGAGTATCGAAACGGTAACTCGAAACATTTCACTGGGATAAAGAACGCGTGTATCGCTCTGCCGATATCGATGCGAATTCAATCTCTTTCTTATCTCTTTTATCGACGATATTATATGACAAATTAAAGTTCTTTTAAATATTTTAAATATCGAATAAAATAGAATATAAATTAATAGTAACTTGGAGTATTGAAGTGAATTAAAGTGAAATTGGAAATAATCCAGGGGTTTTATTCTTTTATTCGATTGGTTGATGAATTACCTACAATTACAGGTTGTATGCAGACCGTAATGCTAGTGACATCACTAGTGTCATTGGAGTATTAATCGGTATTGTCGCTGGGTACAATAATTTTCAACCTCGCTGTGTTACCACCAGTGACTATACGTTTAACTTATTGTCGATTGGTTACTGGTACCTGAGATGTCTTATCAGAGGATGATATTATTATTTTATCGTTAAAATTCACGTTAAGTGGGCCATTAGATTTCTAGTAATTTTTAATTTCTTTACTGATAATTTTATTTATACCTAACCCAAACCTAACTTAAATTTGACATGTCTTATCAGAGGATGATATTATTATTTTTTCATTAAAATTCACGTTAAGTGGATCATTAGATTTCTAGTAATTTTTTAGTTTCTTTAATGAGAATTTTCATTACTTATTTTTTACTTTTCTAATTCTTTTTTTGCTATAAATTTTTTGTTTTTCCTTTTCGGAGAAAAAATAATAATTCGAAGACTCCACGCATAGTTGGGTAATTTTAAATTTGATATATGAACCAATATCGATCTGTAGAATCTGATTAAATTACGACCAAGGCTGCTTCTCGAATACAAAGAGTTAATTTTTTCGATTTTTCAATAATTCTTTAAATCCTTTAATTAATATCCTTTTCGAGTTTCGTTGGTAACTTTTTTGTCTTTCTCTAGTAACTTTTCCATTTTCTAATTAATAAATCCTTTCTATTCTTTGTTAGTAACTTTTTCACTTTTACTATACTAGTAATTTTTTCATTTCTCAATTAATAAATTCTTTATGATCTTTGTTGGTAACTTTTTCGCTTTTACTACTAGTAATTTTTTTATTGCCTTAGTAATAAATTCTATTACTTCCTTGTTAGTAACTTTTCCAGTTTTACCACTGGTAACTTTTTAGTTTCCTTATTTATAATAATATCTTTCGTTAGTATTTACATTCCTAGTAGTGATTTTCATTAGTGAATTGATATAGAATTCTTCGAGAATGTTGTTATGGAAGAAAAAAAAGTATGGTTGGAAAGAAAGGATGGTAATTAGGGAAAGATTAAAAGTAAAGCTAGATGCAACGACGAAGTTTCACGTTCCAGTGCATCCTGTTTATTTCTTCGAAATAACGGAGCGACTGTTTACCTTGGCTCCTACATGTCGCTTAACTCAAGCTAAATGAGTTTGTCCATTTGTCCATATTCTTTACCTTTCCTATTTGCGGCCAGTGACGTATAACTGTAGGGTGACTTGGGCTCCTTTGAAATATCGCTCTCCCTTACTGTTTGCTGTCGATCATTTTCAGTAATGTCTCTTAAAACGTCATTACCGACGAATTTTCTCCCTTATTCTCCACTAAGAGATCATCCATGCTATTGATCGACTGAAATTCTCTACAATATTTTTCTTCGTATATAAAGAACATAATTTATAAACAATTAACGTTTCTTCCTCTGATCTGATACGTTTATTCTGTATTTTTGATTTATTTTTTTCACTCGGACTCAACTTTTTTCTAGTCTTAACTAAGTTATAGATTACAGGACACCCGATATATAGGGATTTTTTATTTTCTCCCATAAGTGCGAATTACTTGCAAACTACACGTCGTGTAGAAAAATGGTTTAGATAAAAATTAGGATAATGCGATTAGTTTTTTCTTAAAGAAAGAAAGATTCAATTTTTCAAAGATGTATTTTATTTTATTTACGTATAATTGGAAATTTTTAATAATTCTTTGGTTTTAAATGTTATAATTCCTTAAGTTGTGGTAATATGGAATTGTCCGTCACTGAGAAATTATGTCACGTAATTATAACAGTGATAAAAGAGACCTGTGTGAAATTTATCTCGAACAATATAATTGAAAAATAATTACTTCAAATAACGTTTAATTATTACTCGATGAATAAATTTATTACGATTGATTCGCGTGCTTTGCTTGATCGGTTAAATAAATTAAAACACTGATTATTCGAGGAAAATTTGCATTATCAAAAAAGCAGTAATAACATGTACATTTCACGCTACGCGTTAAGGAAACGGTCATTTTCATTAAAATCAAACAACAAACGATCGTGTGAAATTAATAATTTATTTCGTCAGCGACAAAATGAATTATTCAATTGCAATTACATTAATTTACCCTTTGCGTGAAATGTTCCTAGAAATATCTATGTTAGCTAAAAAAGCTGATTATTCATTCAAATAACTTTGAAAAGAAATTTTAGANTCCATGTGCTCCTCGTTAAGATTCAAGCTTCGTTGCTTCCGCTAGAAGCGTCAAAGGGTTCTTGATTGAAAGTACTTAAAAACAGCTCATCAGCGAACAGAGGAATGAGTATTTAGAAAAAAATAATTATCCGGCATATTTTTCTTCGACTATTAATAATGAAAATACTACAATTTATCGAAATTTAACATTCAGATTTTTCATTTTCCAAAATCGTAGATAAATACAATTTTTATTCAGAATAATTACGTATATATGTACATTAAAAAATAATATATTGTTTCTTTCGCGCGATAGTTGTTTAATAACTCGTTTCGTCGAATTAAACTTTATTTAATTTTTAAACACGCTCGAGTCTCGAAAGAATATTTAATATTTACGCAGAAATATGTTTGTGATTTATAAAACGTCTATCAACGAATAGTATAACAAAAGGACGCAGTGATTTTAATTAAAAACTTATTTAAAAAAATATATAAAACGAAGCTTTTTAATGTAAAGTTACGTTTTCGAGAAAATTGAATTTTAAAATTCTTTTACACCCGAAACCGTTCTTATAATTTATATAATATTTAACCTTACTCGTAAAATATCTAATTTCGATATTTAAATTAAATTTTTTCGAAGCTTCGTAATTAAACAATTTTATTTTTCATTTGTCGTTCGCTTTTGTTTTAATTTTATTTTAATTTGTTCTCTATTATAGTTCTCTGTATTCAACGTCCATTGAATTTGTTTCAAATTTTCTCCAGTGAAATTTGCGAATGAAAATGTGTCTAAAATTTCGCGCGGGGGAAAATTTATAAATGTTCGATTAAAAAGTCGCGACAAAGATGTGACGCATCAAGTAAACGCTATACTTATGTTTACATTTGGAAATGTCAGCCACGTTTATCGATACGAATCTGACATCGACGTGCCATTAAATTCATCGTTGACTGAATTTCGTCGCCATTTTATTAATTTCACCGCCGAACCCATTTCGATGAGATATTTACGTATTAAATAAATTTAATAATCTCGCCATGTTCTTCGCGTTCTCGTAATTTTTTGACAAAATTTTAATACCCTCTTTATCGCGTTACAAAAAATTGGTAATTTTTAAAAATAATTTTTAACTTTTAAAAATTGGTAAAATTGAAAATTTCCGAAACACCTTGTATATGTTATTATCTATCGTGGTATATCATTATATCCAACACATCCTATATGTAACTAAAAGTAATTACAGTGGAACGTCGATTTTGAAGATTCTGTAAATCCGAAATTTTTAATATTCGAATATTTTTAGTATGCGTGTAAACGTTTCAATTCAAAGTGATTGATATTTAACATACTAACTCTTTAAAAGTAGATAACGATATCTATGAAAATTAAACAGGATATAATTAAAATACTTAAAAATTGCGGAAATACGGTATCCAAAGAAACAGAAGATCCACAAATTTTTACCCAAATCAGACTATCCGCTATTATTCTACGCATTCTTTCATTGCGAGATATATAAAAATAAAGATGAAGAAGCGAACATTTTAATATTTAATTCGATATTTATGTTCACCAATTAATTTGAATAATCGAGGTTCTACCGTATTTATCAGACGCTATCTATAGGATCCGATCACCTAGACCACGATCCAAAGAGCCAAGACCTCCAGAAGAAGAACCCGTCTCTTCATCGCGTCACCCCACCCTCCGAAACCTCGAGCACCTTAAGCCATTGACCACGAACAAGTCCAACAACCCAATGAACAAATCCGATCATCGCCATTCACAATACTTAACCAAACACTAAAACTATCACCCAAAACGAATCGCAAACTCGCAGTTATGACAGCTCGTTGCCAAGATAAACGAATCAATACTCAAACGGCCCAAACGAGGGTTAAAAGGGCCCAAACGCGTCACGTGTAAGCTTCCCGAGCTATTGACCGTGAAGAAGTCTAATAATCCAATGAACAGAGTCGATGATCGCGATTCTCAGTACCTAATCAAATATTAATTATCACCCAAAATGAAGCGCGAAACGAATCGCGAACTCGCAGTTATGACAACTCGCTGTCAAGGTAAACGAATCAATACTCAAACGGCCCAAACGAGGGTCCAAACGGCCCAAACGCGTCACGTGTAAGCTTTCCGAGCTATTGACCACGAAGAAATCTAATAATCCAATGAACAGAGTCGATGATCGCGAATTTCAGTACCTAATCAAACATCGACTATCAC
>NIJG01000233.1:99272-110165 GCA_002201625.1 Euglossa dilemma
TTTTCAAAATAAAAGTATTAATAACAAATTAAGATCTGTAATAATATTTTGTAATAAGCAATTTAAATGTACAAGTTATTATTTCCTAATTTATAAATTTATGAAAATAATTCACTTAAAATCAACAAACATTTTCATTACCTGTGAAAACCAACGTATATTAAAGTATCTGATGAAATAAAAAATATGTAGCCTTTATAATAAAAGTGACATTTTATATTACAAAGAATAGTATATAGTACATTCTACTTTCAAAACAAAAGTATTAATAATAAAATAAAATCTGTAATAATATTTTGTAATAAGCAATTTAAATGTAGAAGTTATTATTTCCTAACTTATAAATTTATGAAAATAATTCACTTAAAATCAACAAACATTTTCATCACCTATGAGAACCAACGTGTATTTTAAAGTATCTGATAAAAAGGAAACTACCTATCCTCTATAATCGAAAGTGACATTTTATGTTACAAAAAGTAGCATAATACCGTATTACATTACAACAAACTGCAATACAATATAACATTACGGTATAATGATATGGAACAGCACGTTGAAAAGTAACATTCAGTTCTACTGAAATCAAAGGAAAAGTAACGGATGTCTACATTTTGCTCCCTCGCACGGCTGACTTACAAACGATTTAAACGTAGCCATTAAGACGAGCACTAATAGCACGAGCTTGCGCGGAACAATTACAAAATTGCACGGTGCTTCGGCTCTTATTAGTTGCGTGGAGGACGATGTAAATTAAACGAACTAATAGCGTAGTCTGAAAGCGCAGAGTCGATAGCCTCAGCAACAGCGTTGTTCTCATTACGGACGATGAGGCCGAAATTAAAATTTACACATTATCGTCAGCCGGCTGAATCAAGAGTAGCTACTCTGTTATTATGCACGCCCCGTGACTCGCGTGTTATTATCGTTCGTGTACTAATTTCGGTCGGAAATCATGGAAAACATCGCGAATTTGTAAACCCCTTAGCGGGCTATAATTATCCTTCCCGCGCGATACCGAAATCGTGTGTAACACGCGTGAGTCACTGGATTTCGAGAAATCGTTCCGCCTCCTCGTAATCGTTACACTTTCGTCGTTCGTTCTGTTTGTAATTCCCGCGTGTGTAAATAAACGCGCGCCGATGCGCAGACGCCGATAAACGGGCAGCTCCGCGAGAAGCTCGCGAAAAGCGCGGTTTATTCAAATTACTGTCGCATCGCGAGTTCGTTTAAAAGCAACGATTGTGGTTTTTGGAAATTGTCGATCGCTTTTGTTATCTATCTTTTGATCTATCTGCTTTCTCGTGAGGGAAATAAGGTAGAACATTTTAAGTGAAGTTAACACTTTGTTTTATAGTTTAGTTGAGTGCAATCTGATAGTGAGTTACTATTGCAACTATATTTGAAAGGTGAAGGATTAATAAGTGATGAGCGTGAAAAGTTATTATATAAATATTGTTGAAGTAGTATTATTAATCTATCACTTTTGTTATCTATTTTTTTATCTATCTGCTTTCTCGCAAGGGAAATAAGGTAGAAAATTTTAAGTGAATTTTATTCTGAAATTATTAACCGAAATTATCCACGTTGTTTTATAGTTTAGTTGAGTGCAATCTTATAGCGAGTTACTATTGCAACTATATCTAGAAGGTAAATGATTAATAAGTGACGAACGTCGAAAATTATTATATAAATATTGTTGAAATAGTATTATTAATCTATCACTTTTGTTATCTATTTTTTTATCTATCTGCTTTCTCGCGAGGGAAATAAGGTAGAAAATTTTAAGTGAATTTTATTTTGAAATTATTATCCGAAATTATCCACGTTGTTTTATAGTTTAGTTGAGTATAATCTTATAGTGAATTATTACTGTAACTATAACTAAAGTAAAGGATTAATAAGTGACGAACGTGAATAGTTATTACATAAATATTGTTGAAATAGTGTTATTAATCTGAGAAATTTTTTGATAACAAAACTCAAAACTTAAAGGAAATATTGATATGATAAGAAATTTTTATATTAAAAGCTATTACTTTTCTATTACTGTCATAGTAATTTATAGGTTATAATAAATATAATAAAATTGTTGCTCAACTATTTTCTTTACTACGAATTTTCTTTTACCTAAAAATATAATATTACTACTCTCCCGGTACACGTATCTTTTTGCAAATTTCATTCTCAAAATACAACTACATAGAACAACCTGCACTATATAAATTATCAAAAGCAAAAATAATATGACAATTTAGAATGTGCTTAACCGAATATCTTATGAAATAACCTCGTTTAATCCCGTTCTAAAAATAACCAAGAAATCTCGTAAAAAGGAAGAATTTACACGTCTGTAAAGTTGATTCGCCATTTTATTATCGACGACCAAGCTGTCGCGGGTAGCTCTCCATCGATAACGAAGTACGGCCACTAAATGTCGCTTATTTTATATTATTACTCGCAAGTAGTAATAAAAACGACTACTCGCAGTGTCAAAAACATTCTGTATCATCAAGCGGACAGCTTATCATAATTTCCATCGTGTTGCGATATCCTGATTTGCGATCGGATAATCGCCATAAAGAGCCTTTCTTCGTTCGAAAGATAATCTCGTTGGTACGTGACAGAGCCTCTAGTTGGTCCCATTGCATATTCATACGCTAAGTCGTACTCATGGGGCAGTAAGAAACTGATTTAAAAGCTGTTCGATATCAGGCCAGGGGGAATTTCAAGTGTGAAGGCGTATCTGTGATCAAGGTGCATGATCTACATGGTGTAGATCAGTCAGAATGTGATCACTTGATTCGGTTCCGAAGAGATAATCATTCGTCGGCATTTTATTCTCTTTTTCTCGTCGCGATGGGGAGGAAAGATAGCCACCTCGTAATTCCTTTGTATTCAAATTCCGTTCTCGATCGATACGTCAATTAGCGGTTCAATTTTGTCCGGATTTTAGTTTAATTGGGTTAGTTCCGATCGACAGATCTTCTGGGGCAATTTGAATGAGAAATTGAGAACTGTTATAGACAATCGTAAAAAGAAGAAATTGAAACGGAAAGGTTCCATTTATTTTTTAATTACGAATCGAAGATAAATGTGATTTCATGGTTGGATAGAAATTATAGTAGAAAATTCAAGGAAGTTTCCTGTTTCGAAAATCGTGGATATCAGGATAATGAAAAATACACTTCGTGACACAACAACCGGAAGAAAGACGTCGAATTCTTGGCATAACGTAAATTATATAAATAATACTAACCTCTTCAGGGACGAATTTTTCAAAGTGGGAAAAAATCTATCAGAAAGTAGTATTATATTAATTTTAAAGTAGAATAAACCGTTATTTATGGTTTAACACTAGATTTACTGGTCTCTAATGTATGAATACAGTCCATTAAATTGGTATTAATTAATACGATATAATAAAAATGAAAGATCATACGTAATCGAGACACTATTTTAATAAAATATCAATACAAGTTTTACCAAAAACAGCGATATATTTTTAACAATCGCGAAAATATTCACTTTTCACTTATAATAACAAAAATTAAAAAAAACTAAATAGACACATACGTGCCAGTGTCCCTAAAGAGGTAAAAATTCAGATTAAACGCACAATTATTTAATTACTTAATATTGTATCAACCACTTATGAGTTATTAACTCTTAGATAGGTTATAGCCTGTCCTATAGTTAGGTTTGTTTTAAATATCATAACAGATTCTACATTGTATTGTTCTCCATCAAGTCTAGTGCAAGATAATGATAAAATAATAATAATAATAACAATAAGATAATAAAGAGGATAATAAGATAATGTGATCCACTGTCAAGGTGCAAATTGTAGGATCTTCTTTGCAAAAGTGTAAATAATTACAAATTACAATTACATTTATCACAATTATGCCCTTCCTGGATCCTCGAACATTAAAAATAAAAATCAACCCCAAAACGCAACTGCGCGAAAGGTGACCACGAGATAGTCGACCTTCCCGAAACGTGAAACAGGAAGTTGACAGTCGGAAGGAACGTTTAGATCATTCCAAGATCATTGGCGAAGCTAGAGGGTCCGGGAAAAGGACGAGAATCGGCTGATCGGTTGGCTATCCTCGCGCTGTAAACATTTTTAGAATGCGGAACAGGGAAACCAGCTGGCCAAGGTCAAAACGAGGAGAGGACGGAACGCAGGCTCGCGCGGCCGATACCTTTTGGAGAACGATCAAGAAACGTCCCCGGCCACGTCGAACGCCGGGGACTGACTTTTATTATGTTCGCTATGTCGCCTGACGCGGCCTCGCCTTAATCCCCACCGCGGCTCGGTCTTCCGGGGTCCGGCTGACCCCGCTCGCAACGCGGACTTACACTCCCGACCGATCGCGCCGTTTTCGATTCTTTTTTAACTAGCCCTTTGTCCTCTACTTTGCTATCGTTATAGTTCTCTTATATTTTCCAGGCGGTTTTATCAGTCGATGTAAAGCATACATCATGGTTCTTTCAATTTTCTATGAATTGTTTAGTTTACCCTATTAAAAAAAGAATATTAAGTATATCTAAAGTAGCTTTTACTATTCACATTACAATTATTACCAAAATTGTAATTGAAATGAAATGTTAGGTAACAGATACCAACTATATTTGCTATCGTTACAGTTCTCCTATCTTTTCCAAGCGGTTTTATCAATCGATGTAAAGCATCGATTATGGTTCTTTCAATTTTCTATGAATTGTTTAATATACCCTATTAAAATAAGAATAATAGCTATATCTAACCTAGCTTTTACTATTTACATTACAATTATTACCAAAATTGTAATTGGTATGAAATGTAAGGTAAAAGATACTAATTATACTTAAATTAACTATCACTATTCACGTTACAATTAATACCAAAATTATGATTACTCAAATTTTATACTGCTCTTTGTCCTTTGCTTTGCTATCGTTACAGTTTTCCTATCTTTTCCTGGCGGTTTTATCAATCGATGTAAAGCATACATCATGGTTCTTACAATTTTCTATGAATTCTTTAATTTATCTTATTGAAATAAAAATATTAAGTATATCTAAAGTAGCTTTTACTATTCACATTACAATTATTACCAAAATTGTAATTGAAATGAAATGTTAGGTAACAGATACCAACTATATTTGCTATCGTTACAGTTCTCCTATCTTTTCCAAGCGGTTTTATCAATCGATGTAAAGCATCGATTATGGTTCTTTCAATTTTCTATGAATTGTTTAATGTACCCTATTAAAATAAGAATAATAGCTATATCTAACCTAGCTTTTACTATTTACATTACAATTATTACCAAAATTGTAATTGGTATGAAATGTAAGGTAAAAGATACTAATTATACTTAAATTAACTATCACTATTCACGTTACAATTAATACCAAAATTATGATTACTCAAATTTTATACTGCTCTTTGTCCTTTGCTTTGCTATCGTTACAGTTTTCCTATCTTTTCCTGGCGGTTTTATCAATTGATGTAAGGCATCGACCGTTTGGAAAATGGGATCAGTGGTGAAGTAGATATATGATTAATGATTGGATTTTTGGATGACCGGATTTTTCTATCTTTTTCTTTTTTTCTTTTTGTTGAGGTTTCTGGACTGTGGTTTTATTTTGGTAACTTTTTCGGACTTCATTACTGTAGGTATTATTGGAACAGGATTAGTGTCATTATTTAGGTTTTTTAGGTGGGAAATAAATGAGTATAATGTAATATTCTTTTTATATGGTTCTTTTTTAACTGTGCTTCTATTTTGGTACTGTTCGCATAGGATTATAGTCAATATTTAAGCATTTTAACTGTAGTGTAATGTAATATTCTTGTTATATGAGTTTTTTTATATTGTGGTTTTATATTGGTATCTCTTTTGGGCCTTCATTATGGTGGATATTGTTGGAATAGGATTAGTGTCACTAAGTAGGTTTTATGGCTGCGAATGAAATGAGTGTAATGTAATATTCTTTTTATATGATTTTTTTGGATTGTGGTTCTATTTTGGTATATCTTGTGGATTTTTATTCGTGTAAATATTGTTAGCATAGGATTATTTTTTTACTATAATATAATGTAATATTCTTCTTATATGAATTTTTTTAATATTGTCTTTTTATATTGATATCTCTTTTGGGTTTCGATTGGTGTAGATATTGTTGGAATAGGATTATTAACATTATTTAAGCTTTTCGACTGTCATGTAATCTAATATGTTATAATTGTTTTTTATATCTAGTAGTTCCTTTTTATATGAGTTTTTTTATCAATGTTGATGCAATTGAGGAATGGAATTCCCAGTTTGAGACTGTTGAAACTTGATGCAAAATAATTAAAGTAATTAGTGTATGTGATTAACGATATACACGAGTATACTGTTTTTATTTTTGTTGTTTATTTAAACCCTTCGTTGGGGTTTAATTTAATGCACTTCTTGGATTATTTCATTCATAGTGATACATTTGAAATGGGATTAGTGATTTGTCAGTTTCTTGACTGCAATGTAATCTAATATTCCTATCTTTATCGTGAAATACAATTTTTCGTTTACGTCAGTTTTTGACGTAAACGGGACCTTTATTTACTCAACATTTTTACGATTATGCAATACAATACGTTTCTTACAAATCATCGAATACTGTAATGCAACTAAGTGGTAGTCTGCATTTTTATTTTCCACGAGTGCACATGCAATTACAGCTTGAAATGGAGCTTGTTTTATGATGTTATTATAGAATAGTTTTAGTAACTGAATCGCATTCCGATTTCGTTCTAAAAAATCGAAAGATAATGATACCTGTTCAGTGAGTCAACGCGAATTACCATTGTGTCATAATTATATTCTTAAACGAAATTGCGGCGTGTTTACGCGATAACCTGCTTTTCCTTATTACACTGCATACGGTTACTCGATAAAATCATATAACACACTGGATATATCATCGCCATATCATCTTGTTATCTATTATTCCTGGAAACAAGATTGAATATTTTAATACTGGTAATAACGGAGCAGACCAGTGCTGCGGAGCATAAAGTGTCTCATAAATTTCTTAAACTCGGCGATATATTCCATGAAAATTATAAACTAAAACGGAAAAGTACAAATGCACTCGTTGCATCATCCTAACCGAGTAATTCCTATTTTCTTATTTTATATTCTTGTATAAATTTTCTCTACCATTGCTTGGAAAGGAATTACAAACCGTCCTAGTTTCTGGGATTACTATAGGTACTGAGTCACTCTAAGTCTTTTATAGTATTCTCTGCTTTAAAGTGGCTAGTGAAAGGGCAAATGAAGCAAAAGTTAATGGGTACAATTATGAACGCAAGACTGTTTAATTTGTGTTATTATATAACGTGTCTATAAACGCTTCTCATTGGATGAATTCGGAAATCAAAAGTCGATGGGACTTTCAAATTAAATTGCGTAACATAATAGCGATTCTTGTAATCGAAGTCGATTATTAAAATAATAATTCGAAAGTGTCAATGCAATCGTGCGTTTACGTTGTTGCATAATCGACTGTGAATATTGAACGTGCTTGAGTATGGTACTTGAGAATGATCATTACTTCTAATGTTCTTACGTTATTATAATGTCAGCTTCAAATTTAAAAAATTTGACATTTACTGCATATCTTACTAGTAAAGAAAGTTAACTTTTGTTGCAATCTGTACGTAAGAAAATTTGTAATTTTTAAATAAGATTTGATATTTTACGTTTTCAAATACCTTGAAATATTTTATTTTATTTTAAATGTCATTCAAATAAAATTACTAAGAATGTAGAAATCTTTAGGAAATGCATGACACGTGAAATTTATAGTTTTCGACGATAGGAAACACGAGTTATCGAATTTTCCAAGATACATTCCTTCTGGAAATCACAATTCTGCAGAATATTATGCAAAGAATTCTTGGTTACAAGGAAACATAATTCAAGATGAAGGATGACATGCTGTTAGTTAACAAACTGGTTTGTAATAAAGTAGTAATAACCATGAATTATGTCAACTTTCCCTGTCGAGAAACTATTTTTCTTTTTTATTTAAGTTATAACCGCATGTTCTTTTAATCCAGTTATACATAAATTTCACAAGTACATACGCAATTCTTGAAATTGAACCAATTTTCAGAAACCATACTTAAACGAACTCTTGGTAATTACCTAACTCTTTTTCTACAAATATTACAATTTAATTTTTATCGACGTATCAATGCCATCGTAATAATATCTATTAAATATTACAACACAATAATGATAAATCAAACAATTTTGTTTATTCCTTTATTCGCATAATTTCACATTTCTATATTTTGAGAAACAACTGTAAATATAATTTATCTTCTCTCAATCTCAAATTGCTACTATCTATAATTAAAATAAAAAAATGAATTCCATCTCCTATTTCCTATATCATATATGTATCTAAAAAATACACGAATCCTACATTCAACAGTAGATATAATTTATCTGATCTTAATCTCAAGTTGCTACTATCAAAAAGTTAATTCCTTCTGGAATTTTAAAATTTCTTTCTTTATTATTAAATAAATTAGCTATATCTCTACTTAATTATAGAAACCACACGTTCTCTTTAGCCCAGGTGGACAGAAATATCTACGTATAAATTACCGATGGATTCAATGTCAATATTAACCTGTTTGCAAATTCCAATTTTGTTGCACAGTATCCACGTTATTAATCACACAGGTTAATGTAGCAGGCACGTATCCTGTATCCCGTATAAATCAAACGAAACCGAACATTGCCAAGTCGCAAACGCTTTGCCCGATAACGCCTTTAAACCGGCGGACGAACGTCCAGCATGAAAACGCAGAATAAGACCCAGATGGCGGTCTGTAGGTACCGTGTGACGGCTTACGAACGCAATTTCCCCGCTCGTACACGCAGAAGGAAAATCCTCTGCCTGCCGTTCTAAATGCAGATGCCCCGTTGTCCGTAAGGAAATTATTTTACTCGAAACGATCGGCCGCAGAATTATGCGAGCGGAGCGGAGCCAGGTCTAAACGCAGCCAAGACAAAACGAGCAAACCGTGGCTCCCGATTTGCGAATTCTCGGTCCCCACGATGATGCCGCCGAGGGAATGAGCGACTTTTACATCTCATTGTCTTTGGCCGATCGCCAAGAATCCAGGGAATCTTCCGTGGCTCATGTAAACGCGTCCACTGCCCGCTGCGAATACATTTTCCACGTCACCGAAGAATCCCGCCTTTTCCATCTACGTAATTGTAAACGTTGTATGGTTACTCGCCGTGGATCGCGTCTGTCCAGTTTTAAGCGAATTTTTCCGACTCCCGCGTCCGCCATTAATACGGCCCGCGTCACAATTGGCGGACCAGCCGGGTTTTGAAGGTAGGTTCGAGAAATGAAGATTTATGGAGCTAGAAAGTTGGGCTGACAGTTGTAATTCGTGGCACGAGGTGTTTTTTTGATTTTTTATTCCATTTTGATGTTGCAACAAGGTGAGGGTCCAATTCATTTATTTGATTATATACTTTATTTATTTGTTTAAAAAGTAACAGGTGGTCGATTTATTTATTTATTTGTCGGGTTGAGACACGGATTTTGTAGATAATACTTAGGAGAGATAATGTATATTTGTATGTAAAAGAGGATTATTGTTAAACGGTTGTTATTGATTAGGGGGTTTTCAATATACGACTATTTTTCATGAAATGTAAATTTTTATAAATGCGAAGTTATAACTTGATAGACTGATTATGATAGTAATAAAATCTTTATAATTTAGATTTATTATTACTATTCGAACTGTATTATCTATTTAGTGCATGATGAGTATAATTTTTTAATTAATATCTTTTCTATAACTTTTCATATTCAATATAATTCAGGAAAAATAAGTTTACCTGTGTTGAAAAATTTATTTTACAACTACATATATATTATGAATACGAATTTACTTTTCATATACTATAAAAAGTCTGTAACATTTAACTAAGAAATAAAATTATTTCATTTTTATAATGTATCTTGTAAAATTAATCATAATCATTATGAATATCAATTTACTTCTATGATTAAATGTTAACTACGAACTTTTATATTTATTTAAAGTTTGAAACAAAATTGGTCTCTAAATTAAAAAATTATTTGGTCAACTATAAAACGTCCTAAGTAACGTATAATCCTTAATACTTTTTCATGGAATAAAATTCCCCATAGGAAAGCAAGTACTATTATTACTATTCAAACTACACCATCAGTTTAGTGCATGATGAGTATATATAATTCAACAAAAATAAGTTTACCTGAGTTAAAAAATTTATTATACAACAACATATATTATGAATACTTTTCATGTACAATAAAAAAATTGTAACATTTAAGTAAGAAATAAAATTATTTCATTTTTATAATATATCTTGCAAAATTAATCATAATTATCATGAATATCAATTTACTTTTACGATTGAATGCTACCTACAAGCTTTAATATTTATTTAAACTTTGAAACAAAATTAATCTCAAAATTAAAAAATTATTTGTTTAACTATGAAACGTCCATCAGTGATATAAATCCATTTCTCCTAAACAAAATACGATCCTTAATATTTTTTCATGGAATAAAATTTCTTCGAAACTTGAATATCGTGCTACTCCATCACGCGAATACCCCATAGGAAAATAAATATTATTATTACTATTCAAACTATACTATCCGTTTAGAGCATAATGAGTATAATTTTTTAATTAATATCTTTTCTAAATCTGCGTTTCATATTCAATATAATTCAACAAAAATAAATTTACCTGTGTTGAAAAATTTATTATACCACTACATGTATATTATGAATACGAATTTTCATATGCAATAAAAAAAACTTACAT
>NIJG01000234.1:84333-98564 GCA_002201625.1 Euglossa dilemma
ACGTGAAATAACGTGTTCTTGAGTAAAATTAACCAGAAATATGAAATCGGCGAAAATATCAAATTTTGATCCTCATCATCATTTTTAGAATCATAGTAAATACAAATTTTTTCGAAATTTCTTCCTTGTTTCGACAATACTCATCGACGAAAATTGCAAATATTTTCAGAATTTTTCTTACCTAATTGCACAGCAAAATCAGTACGAGATTATTTTCTACTTCGACAGAAAATAAGAATCGAAGTTTAAAATTTTACCGATTTCAATCTCTACTTATCCAAAAAGAAGTTAATTCTGCGAATAATTTAATTATCCTGTACACAATCGTCGTATGAAATTCCAAAGCACGTAAAACTAAAGTACAAAGAGGAATCGAGGGAAGATTAAAATTTGTTACGATCTGAGATTTTCTGCACGTCACGTTGATAATACTAAACGATTTTCCATCGGACATGGAAGAGTATCAAACACAATGGTAACCTCTAAAGGAAGAGTACTCTGATAAATTGCTCCGCGCTGAGCAAATACGTTTACAGATGAGAACAACGAGTGGCTTTATCGTGCATACGAGACCGATAACGATGAAAAAAGGCAAAAACGAGGCGTTGTAATCCCGCAGTGGCACGTTTCTGCACAGGATTACCGTCCATAGACAGGAATGACAATGTTCAATATGTCGGTAAGGCAATTTCCTATGAAAGCAACGTGCAACAGGTAGAGAACGTCGTCTAGCCCACGAATCGTGTCACATTGGAACTTCTCGATCAAACAGATACACCCGATACCATCGGAATTTGATTAAAAGCTGACTTTTATTCCTTTCTGAAAATTAAATCATTTTCCACGAACTGGAAACGAATAATCTTATCCTCGTGAAGTCTCCTTAAATCCTTAAATCCTTGAAAAACTACCTCAAAAATTTCTGTCGCAGAAACGAGTCAAAGGACTCGATTAAAAAATTTATTTTAAAGAATTTTGAAATACTTCTTTCGATTGCCTTAAAAAAAAAGACTAAGAAAGAAGAAAGAATGGACGGAATGAAAAAATCGATACGTGTGAAAGTTGAAGAGTAATTAGCTAGAAATATTAATTTTGCGATTTTTTAAATTATTTTTTATCGAAAAAATAAGAATTTATTCGATAAAAAAATCTGGTTAGAGACTTTTAATATTGTATCTGGAATACAGTTAGAGCAGAATACAATCGAGACGAGAGAGTAGAATCAGAACACCATTAAAAAACAACAGCCCACGTCGGAGCAAGTGAAACGAGTCAACCAGTGGTCAGACCGAGAATCGCGTTCCAACATTTCGTATCGATTTTTCGCGAGAAGTGGATGACCCGGTTTTTGGCGCACGCTTTCTGCAGCTCTTAACAAATGACCAGTCACGTCCACGTCAAGAAACTTCGAAAAAATTCGCTCAAAAACCGAAAGTCACGCAAGAAGAACCCCAGACGCCTGAAGTATAAAGCAACTTACAACAAAATCGATTCTACTCCGATCCATGGATCCAAAAACAGGATCCACAGACATCGAAAAAATATACCCATAAATCAACAAATCCAAGAAGAACTCAAAAATCGTTCTAAAACGTAGAACAACTTACAAGAAAATCAATTCTACTCCCCTTCGATCATCGAGCTTTATCAAATTCTCAAATCAAACCGAATTTCAAACGCGAAGATCACCACATTAACTTCGAAAGCTATCATGAGCCTCTAATCAGAGATAACTCGAGGAATTTAAACGTGGTATGGTGAAATCCTCTGACGAAATTTCGCCAGTCGAAGTTTCACAGCTGTGCTCGATCAAGACCAGGCGAAGAGATCGGAGAAACGAGAGAAGGAGGCTGAGCAAGAGCGATGACAAGAGAGAGAGAAAGAGAAAGAGAGAGAGTGAAAGAGATTTAAAAAGACTTGGAAAGACATATTACGTGTCCTTGGTCGGAGCGTGGATCGCGATGTATCGTTTCTATTTTCACACCGACCCGCAACTTGGCGCGATCAATTACTCGCGTGGCCGCATACTTGGTTAACTCGGGGATGTTTAATCGGGAGAAAGAATTCCGTGAGATAAGGGACGAACGCGGAGAGGAGACGTGGCGAAAGGAAGATGAAAGATGAGGAACGCGTAGCGAGCTCAGAGGAGTCGAAGGACGTTCTATGCCTGTCTCTGTCTCCGTACGTACTGAAGCGCAGTTCGATACCAAGAACGGTTATATTCCAACCCCTACCACGGCGTTCGAACGCTACGCATCGCAAGATGGCTGGCCGTGTTTGCGAGATGGCGCCTGCGCGTGCGATTCCTGCTTCCGCTCCCCGCGTGTCTCTCCTTCTCGACTCTTCCCACCTTTCTTCCCATCGCGGGATAGTGATGGGCCCGATCCGGCTGCTGCTTCCAATTTTTCATCGATTTGTCGTTTGATTGGTCGGCCGAATTTTGTTCCTTGAATCTTTAAAGGGAATGGAGGTGGAAATACCAGTCGATCTTTCTACCTGATTAATCTCTAATTTCGTCTCCCCTGGGTTTACTACTTCTTTTAGTGTGTTCCATTATTCCATGGGATTTTAGAGCATCTTGTGTTTGGTGAAAATACAGGTGGAATTTTGTGATTGGTTGATTTATATTAGTAATCGAGGACTTTTGGTTTCTGCATTGGGTTTTTGCTTGTGGCTTTTTGATCTGGTTTGATTTTAGTTAAATTTGAAGTTGTTTGATGTGATAGGTGGTAAATGGAATCTTGATTGCAGATGTTATGAGTTCTTTTATGTACCTTATTTACGTTTTATTCATTTATGATATTGTTTAAGAATTTGTGTGGTGAATTATTGAATACGATTCTAGTAAATTGTAGATTATACTGATTGTAGAAATTATAAAATTTATAAATGATGAAATAGATTCTTAATTTTATTTACATTTGGAGTTGTTTAATGCGTTAGTTGGTCGAATGGAATTTGTTGATTACAAATATTATGGATCTTATGTATAATTTTCGTTAAGAACTCTTATTTTTTCTTGTCTAGTTTTCTATTCTTGATTTCAATTCGATTTAAAATCGTTTCGTGTGTTGGATTTTTGAATACGATTCTAGTAAATCGTAAATTATTCTGACTGTAAAATTACAAAATTTATAAATGACGAAATACATTCCTTCTCTAGTGTTTCTAATTTTAATTAAATTTNCTAAAGTACAAAGAGGAATCGAGGGAAGATTAAAATTTGTTACGATCTGAGATTTTCTGCACGTCACGTTGATAATACTAAACGATTTTCCATCGGACATGGAAGAGTATCAAACACAATGGTAACCTCTAAAGGAAGAGTACTCTGATAAATTGCTCCGCGCTGAGCAAATACGTTTACAGATGAGAACAACGAGTGGCTTTATCGTGCATACGAGACCGATAACGATGAAAAAAGGCAAAAACGAGGCGTTGTAATCCCGCAGTGGCACGTTTCTGCACAGGATTACCGTCCATAGACAGGAATGACAATGTTCAATATGTCGGTAAGGCAATTTCCTATGAAAGCAACGTGCAACAGGTAGAGAACGTCGTCTAGCCCACGAATCGTGTCACATTGGAACTTCTCGATCAAACAGATACACCCGATACCATCGGAATTTGATTAAAAGCTGACTTTTATTCCTTTCTGAAAATTAAATCATTTTCCACGAACTGGAAACGAATAATCTTATCCTCGTGAAGTCTCCTTAAATCCTTAAATCCTTGAAAAACTACCTCAAAAATTTCTGTCGCAGAAACGAGTCAAAGGACTCGATTAAAAAATTTATTTTAAAGAATTTTGAAATACTTCTTTCGATTGCCTTAAAAAAAAAGACTAAGAAAGAAGAAAGAATGGACGGAATGAAAAAATCGATACGTGTGAAAGTTGAAGAGTAATTAGCTAGAAATATTAATTTTGCGATTTTTTAAATTATTTTTTATCGAAAAAATAAGAATTTATTCGATAAAAAAATCTGGTTAGAGACTTTTAATATTGTATCTGGAATACAGTTAGAGCAGAATACAATCGAGACGAGAGAGTAGAATCAGAACACCATTAAAAAACAACAGCCCACGTCGGAGCAAGTGAAACGAGTCAACCAGTGGTCAGACCGAGAATCGCGTTCCAACATTTCGTATCGATTTTTCGCGAGAAGTGGATGACCCGGTTTTTGGCGCACGCTTTCTGCAGCTCTTAACAAATGACCAGTCACGTCCACGTCAAGAAACTTCGAAAAAATTCGCTCAAAAACCGAAAGTCACGCAAGAAGAACCCCAGACGCCTGAAGTATAAAGCAACTTACAACAAAATCGATTCTACTCCGATCCATGGATCCAAAAACAGGATCCACAGACATCGAAAAAATATACCCATAAATCAACAAATCCAAGAAGAACTCAAAAATCGTTCTAAAACGTAGAACAACTTACAAGAAAATCAATTCTACTCCCCTTCGATCATCGAGCTTTATCAAATTCTCAAATCAAACCGAATTTCAAACGCGAAGATCACCACATTAACTTCGAAAGCTATCATGAGCCTCTAATCAGAGATAACTCGAGGAATTTAAACGTGGTATGGTGAAATCCTCTGACGAAATTTCGCCAGTCGAAGTTTCACAGCTGTGCTCGATCAAGACCAGGCGAAGAGATCGGAGAAACGAGAGAAGGAGGCTGAGCAAGAGCGATGACAAGAGAGAGAGAAAGAGAAAGAGAGAGAGTGAAAGAGATTTAAAAAGACTTGGAAAGACATATTACGTGTCCTTGGTCGGAGCGTGGATCGCGATGTATCGTTTCTATTTTCACACCGACCCGCAACTTGGCGCGATCAATTACTCGCGTGGCCGCATACTTGGTTAACTCGGGGATGTTTAATCGGGAGAAAGAATTCCGTGAGATAAGGGACGAACGCGGAGAGGAGACGTGGCGAAAGGAAGATGAAAGATGAGGAACGCGTAGCGAGCTCAGAGGAGTCGAAGGACGTTCTATGCCTGTCTCTGTCTCCGTACGTACTGAAGCGCAGTTCGATACCAAGAACGGTTATATTCCAACCCCTACCACGGCGTTCGAACGCTACGCATCGCAAGATGGCTGGCCGTGTTTGCGAGATGGCGCCTGCGCGTGCGATTCCTGCTTCCGCTCCCCGCGTGTCTCTCCTTCTCGACTCTTCCCACCTTTCTTCCCATCGCGGGATAGTGATGGGCCCGATCCGGCTGCTGCTTCCAATTTTTCATCGATTTGTCGTTTGATTGGTCGGCCGAATTTTGTTCCTTGAATCTTTAAAGGGAATGGAGGTGGAAATACCAGTCGATCTTTCTACCTGATTAATCTCTAATTTCGTCTCCCCTGGGTTTACTACTTCTTTTAGTGTGTTCCATTATTCCATGGGATTTTAGAGCATCTTGTGTTTGGTGAAAATACAGGTGGAATTTTGTGATTGGTTGATTTATATTAGTAATCGAGGACTTTTGGTTTCTGCATTGGGTTTTTGCTTGTGGCTTTTTGATCTGGTTTGATTTTAGTTAAATTTGAAGTTGTTTGATGTGATAGGTGGTAAATGGAATCTTGATTGCAGATGTTATGAGTTCTTTTATGTACCTTATTTACGTTTTATTCATTTATGATATTGTTTAAGAATTTGTGTGGTGAATTATTGAATACGATTCTAGTAAATTGTAGATTATACTGATTGTAGAAATTATAAAATTTATAAATGATGAAATAGATTCTTAATTTTATTTACATTTGGAGTTGTTTAATGCGTTAGTTGGTCGAATGGAATTTGTTGATTACAAATATTATGGATCTTATGTATAATTTTCGTTAAGAACTCTTATTTTTTCTTGTCTAGTTTTCTATTCTTGATTTCAATTCGATTTAAAATCGTTTCGTGTGTTGGATTTTTGAATACGATTCTAGTAAATCGTAAATTATTCTGACTGTAAAATTACAAAATTTATAAATGACGAAATACATTCCTTCTCTAGTGTTTCTAATTTTAATTAAATTTGGAATAATTTGATGTGCTAAGTGGTAAATGGAATCTTGATTGCAGATATTATGGGTTATTTTATGTACCATATTTACATTTTATTAATTTATGTTATTGTTTAAGAATTTGTGTAGTGAATTATTGAATACGATTCTAGCAAATTGTAGATTATCCTGATTGTAAAATTATAAAATTTATAAATGACGAAATATATTCCTTCTCTCGTATTTTTAATTTTAATTAAATTTGGTGTTGTTTAATCTGTTAGTTGGTCAAATGGAATTTGTTGATTGTAAATATTATAGATTTTATGCATGATCTTTATTAAAAATCCTTATTTCTTCTTGTCTAGTCTTCTATTCTTGATTTCAATTCGATTTAAAATCGTTTCGTGTGTTGGATTGTTGAATACGATTCTAGTGAATCGTAGATTATCCCGATTGTAAAATTATAAAATTTATAAATGACGAAATATATTCCTTCTCTCGTATTTCTAATTTTAATTAAATTTAGAGTAATTTGATGTGTTAGTTGGTTGAATACGATTCTAGTGAATCGTAGATTATCCCGATTGTAAAATTATAAAATTTATAAATGACGAAATACATTCCTTCTCTCGTATTTCTAATTTTAATTAAATTTAGAGTAATTTGATGTGTTAGTTGGTAAATGGAATCTTGATTGAAGGTATTATGGATTATTTTGTGTACGATTTCTATATTTTATTAATTTATGATATTGTTTAAGAATACTTCCTTTTTTCTCTCTCTGGTTTTCCGTTCTTGATTTCAATTCAATTTGAATTCGATTCATGTGTTGAATTGTTGAATACAATTCTGGTAAATTGCAGATTGTCCTGATAGTAAAAATTATAAAATTTACGAATGATGAAATACATTCCACCTCTCGTGTTTTTAGTTTTAATTAAATTTGGAATTGTTTAATGTATTGAGCTCTTGAACGGAATTTTCCCGAATAAAATGTGTTATAGGTATTATAGAACTCGTATATAATGAAGGTGGAAGTGAAATTTGGTGTTCAATTAATTAATAACTTTATCTCGAGCTCGTTCCTTCTTTTTTCTCTGCACCTTTTTTTTTATCGTTAATTTTAATTAAATTTATAGTTATTAGAAGTATCCAAAAAAAGTGTTGCTTGTTTATAAAATTTATACTTAACGAATTTAAAAGCGAAATTTTCCTCGATTTATCGTTTTTCTTTGAGACGTTTTATGACTTCGATTAAATTTAGATCTATTCGATGTAATGGATTTTCGAATAAAATTTTGGCGAATAGAATATGTTGCTGGTAAGTATTAAAAAATTAGAAATAGAAATAGAATTATTTATTCGATTAATTTACAATTTTCTTTCCAAAATTCTCCTGTTTCTTTTATATTTATCGCGATTTCGATTTTCATTAAATTTCGAGCCGTTAAATGTATTGGATTCTTGAATAAGATTTTGCTGAATAGAACGTGTTACTTACAGGCATTATAGAATTTATGGCTGAAGGAGATACAGGAGAAGGAATTTTGTGTTTGATTAATTTAGTTGTCCTGAGAACTCTTCCTATCCTCTGTTTTTATTTCCCTTAGGTTTTGATTAAATTTGGAGCTGTTTGATGTATTGGATTCTTGAATGGAATTTTGATGAATAGCATGTGCTGCTTGTAGGTATTATAGAACTTGCTTCCTGGTATAATTTCGTTGAAATATTTGTGTAATAAGGATAGAGTAATAGTTCGGAATATTTGCACTGTAATATACACCAAATATTTTAAAAGAACCAATAAAATTTAAATAATAATTTCAAACAAATATTCTTTATTTTCCTGATAAGTTGATTAAAAATCCTAAATATTATATTAAACAAAAATTCTTTACCACATTATTATGACAATATATAAGAATTTTAATAAATTAAAAAATTGTTCTGTTTTAATACTATATTTCTGAAAATTCTGAAATTCTGTAAAATTTTTTAATTATAACTTATGGTATATAATTGAGCCATATTTCATGGTCTACAGACCGTAATAAAATTTATTATTATTGTAATAATAAATAATATAAATGCTACTCTCAAAATAATGGTAGAAGTTCTTCTAATAAATAAAAGGAATTCCCTATTAGAATTAAGATTTATTTCAGAATATATTTCGTGATTTAAATTAAAACATTTAGCACGAAAGGTATAATTCCTGATTTAAAGAAACTTTTCAAGGGAGACGTGGTAACGAGAGCCTTACAAATTGCAAATTCAACATAGCATAACAGAAATAGTAACCGTGCATTTGAACACTTGATTCGTCCTCGATTTGAAGCTATTCAAATGCGAGGAAAATTCTGCCTCAGGAGTAAAATCAATTAAAAAGTGGGACAACTGGAAGAATTAATCATGGAGTTGAAACATTTGATTTGAATAAATGTAAATTACCATTGTCTTTTGATGTCAATACCCCGTTGTTCAAACAAACATTCGCAATTTTTCTATTTCACGACGTGCTCGATAAAATATCAATATCCTAAAAAATGAAGAATTTTTCTAAAAAAATCTGCAGAGATTGCAAGACTTAATAAATTGTAGCATAAATTGCACCATAATTGCGAACACGAGCGAGAGTTCCGTGGCATCCTCAAATTTTCACCCACAGCAGAATTTAATAACAACATGAAAATTCCTGGTAACAAGAAATAGCTAATATCAAATCGAGCATTACAAAATTGAAAACGAACAATTAACAACAGGAAATATACTGTCACCATCTCTATAATTTGTTATAAAACTGACTTGTCTTATATTAAATAAATGAATTTTATATTTTCACTTCTGGCCTTAAATTTTCATCAAAACATTGACCTAAATAATAAATCTAAAATTGTTATCTTGAATAAATATTTAGGGAAATACTGCAGTTTATATTATAATTCATAGTTTACAATTTCAATGTCATAAACAAGGTTTATATAAATATACTGTCCCCATCTCTATAATTTGTTATAAATCTGACTTGTCTATTACCAATAATTACAAAATAAAAAAAATAATATCTTAAATAAATAGTGAACTAAAACATATATCGATTTAAAAATTCAATTTTACGTTTCCATTTCTGGCCTTAAATTATCATCAAAATATTGACCTAAATAATAAATCCAAATACCAAACTGTTATCTTGAATAAATATTTAAGAACTGTAGTTTATATTATAATTCATAATTTACAATTTCAATGTCATAAACAAGGTTTATATAAATATACTGTCCCCATCTCTATAATTTGTTATAAATCTGACTTGTCTATTACCAATAATTACAAAATAAAAAAAATAATATCTTAAATAAATAGTGAACTAAAACATATATCGATTTAAAAATTCAATTTTACGTTTCCATTTCTGGCCTTAAATTATCATCAAAATATTGACCTAAATAATAAATCCAAATACCAAACTGTTATCTTGAATAAATATTTAAGAACTGTAGTTTATATTATAATTCATAATTTACAATTTCAATGTCATAAACAAGGTTTATATAAATATACTGTCCCCATCTCTATAATTTGTTATAAATCTGACTTGTCTATTACCAATAATTACAAAATAAAAAAAATAATATCTTAAATAAATAGTGAACTAAAACATATATCGATTTAAAAATTCAATTTTACGTTTCCATTTCTGGCCTTAAATTATCATCAAAATATTGACCTAAATAATAAATCCAAATACCAAACTGTTATCTTGAATAAATATTTAAGAACTGTAGTTTATATTATAATTCATAATTTACAATTTCAATGTCATAAACAAGGTTTATATAAATATACTGTCCCCATCTCTATAATTTGTTATAAATCTGACTTGTCTATTACCAATAATTACAAAATAAAAAAAATAATATCTTAAATAAATAGTGAACTAAAACATATATCGATTTAAAAATTCAATTTTACGTTTCCATTTCTGGCCTTAAATTATCATCAAAATATTGACCTAAATAATAAATCCAAATACCAAACTGTTATCTTGAATAAATATTTAAGAACTGTAGTTTATATTATAATTCATAATTTACAATTTCAATGTCATAAACAAGGTTTATATAAATATACTGTCCCCATCTCTATAATTTGTTATAAATCTGACTTGTCTATTACCAATAATTACAAAATAAAAAAAATAATATCTTAAATAAATAGTGAACTAAAACATATATCGATTTAAAAATTCAATTTTACGTTTCCATTTCTGGCCTTAAATTATCATCAAAATATTGACCTAAATAATAAATCCAAATACCAAACTGTTATCTTGAATAAATATTTAAGAACTGTAGTTTATATTATAATTCATAATTTACAATTTCAATGTCATAAACAAGGTTTATATAAATATACTGTCCCCATCTCTATAATTTGTTATAAATCTGACTTGTCTATTACCAATAATTACAAAATAAAAAAAATAATATCTTAAATAAATAGTGAACTAAAACATATATCGATTTAAAAATTCAATTTTACGTTTCCATTTCTGGCCTTAAATTATCATCAAAATATTGACCTAAATAATAAATCCAAATACCAAACTGTTATCTTGAATAAATATTTAAGAACTGTAGTTTATATTATAATTCATAATTTACAATTTCAATGTCATAAACAAGGTTTATATAAATATACTGTCCCCATCTCTATAATTTGTTATAAATCTGACTTGTCTATTACCAATAATTACAAAATAAAAAAAATAATATCTTAAATAAATAGTGAACTAAAACATATATCGATTTAAAAATTCAATTTTACGTTTCCATTTCTGGCCTTAAATTATCATCAAAATATTGACCTAAATAATAAATCCAAATACCAAACTGTTATCTTGAATAAATATTTAAGAACTGTAGTTTATATTATAATTCATAATTTACAATTTCAATGTCATAAACAAGGTTTATATAAATATACTGTCCCCATCTCTATAATTTGTTATAAATCTGACTTGTCTATTACCAATAATTACAAAATAAAAAAAATAATATCTTAAATAAATAGTGAACTAAAACATATATCGATTTAAAAATTCAATTTTACGTTTCCATTTCTGGCCTTAAATTATCATCAAAATATTGACCTAAATAATAAATCCAAATACCAAACTGTTATCTTGAATAAATATTTAAGAACTGTAGTTTATATTATAATTCATAATTTACAATTTCAATGTCATAAACAAGGTTTATATAAATATACTGTCCCCATCTCTATAATTTGTTATAAATCTGACTTGTCTATTACCAATAATTACAAAATAAAAAAAATAATATCTTAAATAAATAGTGAACTAAAACATATATCGATTTAAAAATTCAATTTTACGTTTCCATTTCTGGCCTTAAATTATCATCAAAATATTGACCTAAATAATAAATCCAAATACCAAACTGTTATCTTGAATAAATATTTAAGAACTGTAGTTTATATTATAATTCATAATTTACAATTTCAATGTCATAAACAAGGTTTATATAAATATACTGTCCCCATCTCTATAATTTGTTATAAATCTGACTTGTCTATTACCAATAATTACAAAATAAAAAAAATAATATCTTAAATAAATAGTGAACTAAAACATATATCGATTTAAAAATTCAATTTTACGTTTCCATTTCTGGCCTTAAATTATCATCAAAATATTGACCTAAATAATAAATCCAAATACCAAACTGTTATCTTGAATAAATATTTAAGAACTGTAGTTTATATTATAATTCATAATTTACAATTTCAATGTCATAAACAAGGTTTATATAAATATACTGTCCCCATCTCTATAATTTGTTATAAATCTGACTTGTCTATTACCAATAATTACAAAATAAAAAAAATAATATCTTAAATAAATAGTGAACTAAAACATATATCGATTTAAAAATTCAATTTTACGTTTCCATTTCTGGCCTTAAATTATCATCAAAATATTGACCTAAATAATAAATCCAAATACCAAACTGTTATCTTGAATAAATATTTAAGAACTGTAGTTTATATTATAATTCATAATTTACAATTTCAATGTCATAAACAAGGTTTATATAAATATACTGTCCCCATCTCTATAATTTGTTATAAATCTGACTTGTCTATTACCAATAATTACAAAATAAAAAAAATAATATCTTAAATAAATAGTGAACTAAAACATATATCGATTTAAAAATTCAATTTTACGTTTCCATTTCTGGCCTTAAATTATCATCAAAATATTGACCTAAATAATAAATCCAAATACCAAACTGTTATCTTGAATAAATATTTAAGAACTGTAGTTTATATTATAATTCATAATTTACAATTTCAATGTCATAAACAAGGTTTATATAAATATACTGTCCCCATCTCTATAATTTGTTATAAATCTGACTTGTCTATTACCAATAATTACAAAATAAAAAAAATAATATCTTAAATAAATAGTGAACTAAAACATATATCGATTTAAAAATTCAATTTTACGTTTCCANCATCTCTATAATTTGTTATAAAACTGACTTGTCTACTATCAACTATTACAAAATAAAAAAAATAATATCTTAAACAAATATTAAACTAAAACATATATCGATATAAAAATTCAATTTTATATTTCCATTTCTGGCCTTAAATTATCATCAAAATATTGACCTAAATAATAAATTCAAATGCCAAACTTATTTTGAGTTAATATTTAAATACTGTAGTTTATATTATAATTCATAGTTTATAGTTTTGACTTCATAAACTTAATTAAAAAAAATGTTGTTAAATTCGAAGAAAAGAAATTAAGAAAGGAAAACCAAGTGTTACGGATTAAAACATCAATTTGACGAAGACACATAGGTACCATCCGAGTCTCGTTTGATCCCATCGCTAACAGAAACATCCCTTACCCTTCGTCGCCGGTTCACGCGACCATCTTCATCCCTCTCCCCTTTCATTTGATCATCTCGATCCCCTGTCTCTTCCCTGGACTATCCTCGCCTTTTCTTCCAATTCTTCGAACGGCCGATTTCCAACGGCCCCCTCACCGATACCTCTACAACCACTTCGTCTATGATTATTTCGCGCTGTTATGAGGTGTCCTTATTCGACCACTGAATACCACGGAAATATTCCGCTCTACCCTTCGCGGATTTTAATCGACGACTCTTATCTGGCACGCTACAATTTTCGATGGAAACTAGCAAAGAAAATCGTTACCGCGAATTAATCCAGTCTAGTGACATAGTGCTATTTCCCAGTTTTAACTAGTGACCTATAATACAGCATATGTAGGTGAAAGTAATTAAAATGATAGAGAAACACATAATCACGTTCTTGCACGCGAGTATATTTCAATGGCAATTTTTCTAAAATAGATAAATAAATGTAAAAATTAAATTCTGGATTTAATGAATTAACTATTCAATCGAATTTTTGGTTTATTATAATATTCGATCATTTCCTTTTATTTCGTTAACTATATCTTCACAGGTGTATACTATATTCGTTTGTTAAAGTCGATATTTTGTGAGTCATAGTGTAATTCAGATTCAAGAATTATGGAGAATGATTTCATCTGACATTAATGCAACTACAATGGAAAAATCGATAGTTATAAACATAGTTGACGAAATACCTCAAAATATCCACTCTAATGCAATAGTAATGAAGCAGTTCATGCAATTTTTAAATTTTCCGATAGAAAGGTAATTAAAGTTTTCAAATTTCCTTTTTATCGCATAATAGTATCTTATAATAAATAAACTGGACACTTAAACACTCCTCTTCCCTTCCAAAATCAGGAATATATTTCACTTCAAGGAATCTCTTTAACGATACTAAAAATAAAAAAAACAAATTACAACTAATATCTGTATAATTAATTGTAACTATATAACATAATATCACTATTAAAGTTACTATAATTTAACTCCAAAAACACAATCGCATTAAACACTCCTCTTTCCTTTCAAAACCAAGAATATTTCACTTCGAGAAATCTCTATTAACCATACTATTAACAAAATAACGAATTACAATTAATAAATATATAATCAGTTATAACTATATATCATAATATCACTATTGTAGTTACAAATATATATTGAAACGTGAAATTAATTAAATTAATTACACACGTATCGTGAAATTCTTGGGAACAATTTTAATTTACTACCCTAATTGGCTGGTGGTTAAAATCT
>NIJG01000234.1:120665-131883 GCA_002201625.1 Euglossa dilemma
ATGCATATATATAATCCCGTTAGAAATATGTAAGTGACCTAAAAATTTTCAAAATAATCTCCACTCCCAAAATAAACTCGTCTTTAACGATATCCAAATATTACTTTATCCGCTATCATTTGGAGATTCTTTTTTTGAAAATTTCTAGCTTATTTATATATTATCAATATATATGATATTTGATATACATTTTTAATATCGATATATAGAGATTCTTTGAAGATATATATACCTCTTTTATTACAGGAGTCTTAGGATAAATAGATTAAAAATTATTTGGTTTAGACGGTATTTCATCTGATATTTAAACCTAAATGCGTTCTAAATAACAGAAATAGAAATCTCCAAAAAAATCTATATATATAAATCTCAGGATTCTGGAGACTTTCCTAGAAAATTTCTAGATTGTGTATAGGTTATCTGTGTTACGACCTAGAAATTTTCAAAAAAATCTCCAATTATTATTATATATACATAATCTCCTTAGAAATATGTAGATAACCTAGAAATTAAAAACAAATCTTCACTCCCAAAATAATCTCGTCTTTAACGGTATCCAAACATTCCTGTATCATTTTTTGAAAATTTCTAGCTTATGTATATATTTTTAATATATATGATATTTGATAGATAGTTTTAATATCTATATGTGGAGACTTTTTCGGAAATATATATATACTGTGTTTATTAAAGGAAGCTTAGAGTCATCTCATACTTAAATCGATTTAAATGACAGAAATAGAAATCTTCAAAAATCTATATATATATCAAGATTCTGGAGATTTTTCTAGAAAAATTCTAAGTTATATATAGGTTATCTATGTTACACATAGATGACTTAGAAATTTCCCGAAAAATCTCCAATTATTATTATATATGCATAATCTCCTTAGAAATATATAGATAATAAAGAAATTTAAAAACAAAGCTTCACTCCAAAAATAACGTCTTTAACGGTATTCAAACGTTAGTTTATCCGCTATCATTTGCAAGTTATACGCGAACGGAGTCGCATGAAACGTTGTGTATATCAGCGAACAAGCCCCGCAGTAGGAGTGCTCGGATGAACTGCCCTCTGGCGGGCGTGAACCGCGATAGGTCGCGAATAACGGCTGCTCCTCTGCTGCGCGGCTGGCTCGCGGCCGGCCCTCCATTCTTTTTCTCTTTTCGTCGGATGACACCGGCGAGTGGTGGAGGGGGGCCCGGGGACGGGAAATTTGCTGAGCGCAGAAATTAAAAGGGCCATCGTGACTTTGCTCGCCGCGTTGGAGTGTTTTAACGCGCTTTACCTCCCCTACCTCTCTGTTCTTTGACGTAATTATGTTGTATGATAATTTTAAGCGTTGATACCTCCCAGGGATAAGGGAGTGGAAGTGAAAAGCTTCGTTGGGGTTTCAGCCACTGTGAGAATTAGATCGTAATGGAAATGTATTTGTCCGGGTTATGGGGTTGGTTCTCGGGTTCTCGGTTCCGTTTGCGTTCGCTTTTTGGATTAACAGAATTGGGCAAAAATGTTTCATTTCTTGAACAATGTTGGCTTCGAATGTGAACATTGTAGAGTTATTGGTTCAATAATCTTAGGTTTTGACATTATATTCTTATGTCAAAGTTAATATTTTATATTTTATATTTTCATAAATTAAATTTTTTTTTTTTGATTGTTTGGAATGATAAAGCTTGTGTTGTAAATGGTACAGATAAAATATAAAGGATAATATAGATTTTATTGAATCTGCTGAGACGAAGCCTTATGTAGATTATATAATATAACGAAACAAGAAATAGAAGAAAAGAATCAATAAAATAATGATTTAATCCGTTCAATTATTTAAATAATCGCTAATCATTTCTAATAGAGATTTAAATAAAATAAATATACCTGAATAATAAAATTCAAATGAAAAAAGAAATTAGAAAGACAAGAATAAAACAAATTTTTTAGGTTATGTCAATAAAATCCCAATTTTTTCTTCCTATACTTACAACGTAGTGAATAGAGGCTCGTTTTTGATAGAATGTAATTTAAATTTCAGACAAAAGTAGTTTCTTTAATTTCATTACTTAATAATAACAATAATTCATTATTACTATTGTTTGTGTATAGTACAATATTTTCATGTGCTAAATCATACTAATATATAATAAAAAATATAAAGTATGTAAGCAAGTATCCAGTTGTTAACACATTCAAAAAGTTCTTATCTATAGATCCTAACTGCTAAGTAATAAGCTACTTAATTTAATTAATTTATTAGGTCATTTAATTTCTGAAAATTAAACCAGCTTCTACCAAGTTGATACAAAATCTAGTAAGACATTCACAATTTTATTCTCAAACAAACTCTCTTTATGCTATCTTAGACATTTACCCACTACACATAACCTTAAAATTTCAGTACACACGATCTTGGCTTATCTGAACAAATTTAACAATTCTCTATGAACTCTGTGGCTCCCTAATCGGAATATAAGGAGAATTTTAAACGAAGATCTTAATTTCCATGTATAATACAAAATAGATTATGCAAGAACTCACTGAACAGGACAAGACGTCAGTACTCTATAAGGTTATCATCTATAAGGAACGCGTGGACGACATCAGCTTCCAAAGGATATAACAAAACATTTACCACATAAATAAAATAATTATTTTTCTTCTTAATCGTGAATAAAAATTTCAAACAGTATCCATAATGTTTCTATTTTATATGTCATATGCAAGAATAAGAAAGCCTATAAAGATCGTAAACGTGGGTTGTGTATGTGTGTTATAGAAATCTGATAGAATCATGTGTGTGCAAAAATATGCGATTCTGTGTAGTATATGGAATGTAATATATATAATATATATTGTATGATTAATAATATAAATATATATGGTATACAGAATCACATATTTTTGCATGGAATCCGGTTCACGTACATATATTCATATCATATTCATTATTAAATTGGAGAAAACGTAATCCCTTATCTTTATGATTCTAAATGGATTTCTTTTTATCCAACCTAACATAATTTATTTTTGCGGGAAAAGAAATCCTAGATGACTTTAACGAAGCACAAACTTCCGATTAAAAATCATAGATGACTTTAACGAAGCACAAACTTCCGATTAAAAATCATAGATAGCATTAACGAAGCACAAACTTCCGATTAAAAATCATAGATGGCGTTAACGGAGCTCAAACTTGCGGGTTAAAATCATAGATGGTACTGATCATTGTCGCTTGATACTCTATCCTTGTCTATCGCATTGAAAGTATTAGCGCGGTATAACTGGTTGTATTAGGAGCATATTGAGTTCATATTAGGAAAAAAGAAATTCATTATCTTTATAATTTTAAATGGATTTCTTTTTCCCCAAACTAATATATATTCACATATTTATATATTATATATTATATTCGTTATATTCATATTACCAGAATTATTATTGGATGTCTTAGAGTGTCCTATAACCTCGTTTTATAACCTAAAAATATATAATCCTACATACTGATATACATTTTTTTCTTTTCCATAATATAACAGCATTTGCTAAAATAAATTCGACGACGTACCAAATAAAACAATTTAGTTAAAACAAAGTAATTACCATCCTAAAGAAGTCATATCCATATCGTTATCATTATATATCATTATCAGTATCATTACACATATAAGTGTACATATATGTGTGTAAATATATATACAGCGTATTAAAGTGTTTTATAACCTCAGACAGTATTAATAATACAACAATCCCTTTTATTTACCTTTGAAAATCAGAAGATTACCCTGTCATAACCTCGCTTCAGCGACAGTGTACTTGACAATTAGATTAACTTCCTAGCCACCTCTCGCCGCGGCGAAAGAACGAAGAAAAAAGAAAAACAGGCAATAACTTCGAAATAAGTGATTTGCGGTGTCGTAGCAAGGGGATTCAGCCCCGATACACGGGCGTTATCGAAATAACTTAATTTTTCGATTACTCCGTCCGCCATCCAGCGTCGTCGCCACTTCAGAGCTACTCGAGCTACTCGCCTTGGTCTTTCTCCTCTCTCTCTCTCGCTCTCTCACTCTCCTTTCTCCTCGTTAATAAAAAATCGATGGCTTCTTCTCGCCTTATTCCCTCGCGTCGTTCCTGCACTTGCTATAGTGAGATGGAAAGAAGCTCGTACCGTCCGCCCTGTATCCCGCCGCTTTTTCGTCTGTTTCGAAATGGCCTCACGCCGGGAGCTGAGTGCCTTTAAATGCGATCTATTTACGTAGCAATATCTGAGGAATATCCTGAGACGAAATTACTCGGGTCCTGCTGCGGCTTAATGCACGTCTCAATTTTTATTTCACGAGCTTCCGGCCTGCTGCGATTTCCACCGTTGCAGCCAGGGGTGAAAATTGCAGGGATTCTAGCCGCCCCGAAATTGTTGTTTCGGGATTACTCGTTCGAGGCCAGTGACCTAGTACGGCTCGTGAATGGACGCAATTGTTTTGGTGATTACCGATAGTGGAATCTTCCGAATTGCCAATGAACCTTTTTCAATTACATTATCGTACCTTTAAAACTAGAAAGTTTTTATCGAAAAATTCTTCTGAATCGCGAATTAACCTTTTCCAAATACATAATCGTACCTTCAAAACTAGAAATGGTACGTTTTTATCGAAAAATTCTTCTGAATTGCGAATGAACTTTTTTCAATTATATAGTCGTACCTTTAAAACTATAAATGGTACGTTTTTACCGAAAAATTCTTCTGAATTGCGAATGAACCATTATCAGTTACATAATCGTACCTTTAAAACTAGAAATGATACGTTTTTATCGAAAAATTCTTCTGAATTGCGAATGAACCTTTTTCAATTACATAATCATTCCTTTAAAACTAGAAATGATACGTTTTTACCGAAAAATTCTTCTGAATTGCGAATGAACCATTATCAGTTACATAATCGTACCTTTAAAACTAGAAATGATACGTTTTTATCGAAAAATTCTTCTGAATTGCGAATGAACCTTTTTCAATTACATAATCATTCCTTTAAAACTAGAAATGATACGTTTTTACCGAAAAATTCTTCTGAATTGCGAATGAACCATTATCAGTTACATAATCGTACCTTTAAAACTAGAAATGATACGTTTTTATCGAAAAATTCTTCTGAATTGCGAATGAACCTTTTTCAATTACATAATCATTCCTTTAAAACTAGAAATGATACGTTTTTACCGAAAAATTCTTCTGAATTGCGAATGAACCATTATCAGTTACATAATCGTACCTTTAAAACTAGAAATGATACGTTTTTATCGAAAAATTCTTCTGAATTGCGAATGAACCTTTTTCAATTACATAATCATTCCTTTAAAACTAGAAATGATACGTTTTTACCGAAAAATTCTTCTGAATTGCGAATGAACCATTATCAGTTACATAATCGTACCTTTAAAACTAGAAATGATACGTTTTTATCGAAAAATTCTTCTGAATTGCGAATGAACCTTTTTCAATTACATAATCATTCCTTTAAAACTAGAAATGATACGTTTTTACCGAAAAATTCTTCTGAATTGCGAATGAACCATTATCAGTTACATAATCGTACCTTTAAAACTAGAAATGATACGTTTTTATCGAAAAATTCTTCTGAATTGCGAATGAACCTTTTTCAATTACATAATCATTCCTTTAAAACTAGAAATGATACGTTTTTACCGAAAAATTCTTCTGAATTGCGAATGAACCATTATCAGTTACATAATCGTACCTTTAAAACTAGAAATGATACGTTTTTATCGAAAAATTCTTCTGAATTGCGAATGAACCTTTTTCAATTACATAATCATTCCTTTAAAACTAGAAATGATACGTTTTTACCGAAAAATTCTTCTGAATTGCGAATGAACCATTATCAGTTACATAATCGTACCTTTAAAACTAGAAATGATACGTTTTTATCGAAAAATTCTTCTGAATTGCGAATGAACCTTTTTCAATTACATAATCATTCCTTTAAAACTAGAAATGATACGTTTTTACCGAAAAATTCTTCTGAATTGCGAATGAACCATTATCAGTTACATAATCGTACCTTTAAAACTAGAAATGATACGTTTTTATCGAAAAATTCTTCTGAATTGCGAATGAACCTTTTTCAATTACATAATCGTACCTTTAAAACTAGAAATGATACGTTTTTATAGAAAAATTCTTCTGAATTGCGAATGAACCATTATCAGTTACATAATGGTACCTTTAAAACTAGAAATGATACGTTTTTATCGAAAAATTCTTCTGAATTGCGAATGAACTTTTTTCAATTACATAATCGTACCTTTAAAACTAGAAATGGTATGTTTTTATTGAAAAAAATGGTACTTTGTTAATTGTAAATGATCATTTTTTATCGATACATTGTACCTTGTAAATTGTAACCTGGTACCTTCTAAATTTATTTATTTTTAAATTATTTTACTAAATTAGCAAATGGTACTTTTTGCACTGTAAGGTACTTTCTCGATGACATAGTACCTTTTGAATTTTATGCTCCATTTTTTAGATATTAAATGGAACCTTATGTATCAAATTTTCTTATAATTTTGATATTTTTTAGCCTCATAACTGATAATTTGTTTATTACAGGATATTTCTTTTCTTTAATCGATGAAATAATATAGTCCTTAAGGGTTAGACTATAATAGAAATGATATTAAAATTTTGATACCATATTCTACTCTTACATAACTTCAAAAACGATCTTTTCCCTGAGATAATAAAAATATTTTATCGATAATTAAATGCAAAATATATTTAGAAAATAAAATTCGATTCTCTCGATAGGGATCGATTTTAAAATTCATATTGACTAATTAAGACGAATTTAATAGCCAGTTATTGACCTAATTTTTGACTAAAGTAGAATTTGATCGAAGCCAAACAGGTAGGTACATATATTCGTTTGCCATTCCTGGGGAAACAAATGTGACATTCTTCGTTGTTTACGTTCAATTATAATTTACTGTTTACATTCGATTCCCAGTTGTTGCTTACAACAACTACTGATCCAAGAATAAACTCTCTCTCCTAACCAGATGAGCTAAAACTGTGTCTTCGATGTCTTAGTTGATGGAACTAATTGAAAGTACCAGAAAACCTATTATTACCGCAGCTTACTGTCTTACGTAAAGATTGATTCCTTCGTTCCAATTAAATGTCCTTTTCCCGATACCACGAATACTTTGTGGTAAAAATACCAACGAAATTGTACATTTTTGAGATACCTTCGCCGTTTTCAAGCGTCTGTTCTTCTCGTTTCATTCCAACAGTCAGCACTGTGCGTTTCTTGCTCGACGTCATTAGACACAAGGTATTCAGGCGTATTATGGACATTTCACACGATAGCAACGAGTTATATTCTTTGAATAATAGTAATTATAACGATGATGTAGGATTTAATATTTTTTTAAATCCTTCCATTTGAATATTTTCCAATCGTACGTTTCTTCCTGGACCATATTGCGCTCAGAGTATTCTAAACGTGTAATGCCCATTTCACACTGAACTAACGAATTATACTATTTAATTTAAAACAATACTGTAGAATTTAATATATTTTAAAACCTTGCACTCGAATTTCCTTTAATCATAACTTTCTTTGTTGATCATATTACGCATAGAGTATTCTAAATTTATAATGGCCATTTCACACTCATGCGACGAATTATACAATTTAATTTAAAACAATACTGTAGGATTTAATATATTTTAAAACCATGCACACGAATCTCCTTTAATCGTACGTTTCTTTGTTGACCATATTATGCTCAGAGTATTCTAAACATGCAATGCCCATTTCACACGGAAATAACGAATTATACAATTTAATTTAAAACAATGCTGTAGGATTTAATATATTTTAAAACCTTGCACTCGAATTTCCTTTAATCATAACTTTCTTTGTTGATCATATTACGCATAGAGTATTCTAAATTTATAATGGCCATTTCACACTCATGCGACGAATTATACAATTTAATTTAAAACAATACTGTAGGATTTAATATATTTTAAAACCATGCACTCGAATCTCCTTTAATCGTACGTTTCTTTGTTGACCATATTATGCTCAGAGTATTCTAAACGTGTAATGCCCATTTCACACTGAACTAACGAATTATACTATTTAATTTAAAACAATGCTGTAGGATTTAATATATTTTAAAACCTTGCACTCGAATTTCCTTCAATCATAACTTTCTTTGTTGATCATATTACGCATAGAGTATTCTAAATTTATAATGGCCATTTCACACTCATGCGACGAATTATACAATTTAATTTAAAACAATACTGTAGGATTTAATATATTTTAAAACCATGCACTCGAATCTCCTTTAATCGTACGTTTCTTTGTTGACCATATTATGCTCAGAGTATTCTAAACGTGTAATGCCCATTTCACACTGAACTAACGAATTATACTATTTAATTTAAAACAATGCTGTAGGATTTAATATATTTTAAAACCTTGCACTCGAATTTCCTTCAATCATAACTTTCTTTGTTGATCATATTACGCATAGAGTATTCTAAATTTATAATGGCCATTTCACACTCATGCGACGAATTATACAATTTAATTTAAAACAATACTGTAGGATTTAATATATTTTAAAACCATGCACTCGAATCTCCTTTAATCGTACGTTTCTTTGTTGACCATATTATGCTCAGAGTATTCTAAACGTGTAATGCCCATTTCACACTGAACTAACGAATTATACTATTTAATTTAAAACAATGCTGTAGGATTTAATATATTTTAAAACCTTGCACTCGAATTTCCTTCAATCATAACTTTCTTTGTTGATCATATTACGCATAGAGTATTCTAAATTTATAATGGCCATTTCACACTCATGCGACGAATTATACAATTTAATTTAAAACAATACTGTAGGATTTAATATATTTTAAAACCATGCACTCGAATCTCCTTTAATCGTACGTTTCTTTGTTGACCATATTATGCTCAGAGTATTCTAAACATGCAATGCCCATTTCACACGGAAATAACGAATTATACAATTTAATTTAAAACAATGCTGTAGGATTTAATATATTTTAAAACCTTGCACTCGAATTTCCTTTAATCGTACGTTTCTTTGTTGACCATATTATGCTCAGAGTATTCTAAACGTGTAATGCCCATTTCACACTGAACTAACGAATTATACTATTTAATTTAAAACAATGCTGTAGGATTTAATATATTTTAAAACCTTGCACTCGAATTTCCTTCAATCATAACTTTCTTTGTTGATCATATTACGCATAGAGTATTCTAAATTTATAATGGCCATTTCACACTCATGCGACGAATTATACAATTTAATTTAAAACAATACTGTAGGATTTAATATATTTTAAAACCATGCACTCGAATCTCCTTTAATCGTACGTTTCTTTGTTGACCATATTATGCTCAGAGTATTCTAAACATGCAATGCCCATTTCACACGGAAATAACGAATTATACAATTTAATTTAAAACAATGCTGTAGGATTTAATATATTTTAGAACCTTGCACACGAATTTCCTTTAATCGTACGTTTCTTTGTTGACCATATTATTCTCAGAGTATTCTAAACGTGTAATGCCCATTTTATACTGAAACAAAGAATTATGTTATTAAAATAATTAAATATTTGGATAGTAACTGGTGTCGTTACAAAGTATTGGAGATTCTACTATATTTTGAGAACTTGTTTACGCATTTTTTCTGTCATATGAATCCTCTTTGACGTCATTGTGCACAAACCTTTTAGATTCGTAAAACTCATTTTACACTAAAACAACGAAATATATAGTGTGGATAGTAATAATTATTTGAGTACTAGAAGTTTTTATGTATTTTAAACATCTTCACTTATACCTCTTGTAATCATACATTATTTCGTTGACGTGATTACATTCAAGGTGTTTAGACATATAATGCCTATTTCACGCTATGAAATTTTCACACTAAGAAAGAAAATATATTATCCGGTTAATAAATCATTTACATAATAATATTCGAATTGTAAACCGTTATTGTAATAAAATACAATTATATAACAATTTAAAATACAATTATTGTGATAATATTCCATATAAACCTGGCAACATTTACCCTCCCCTAATTAAAAATTCATCTTCTGTCTCTCTTCAACGAGTAACACACAACGTTCAAATCTATTCATAATCTAAATAAAGACCCATTCACGCTTTGTATTAACAAAAATTCCGCTATAACACAAGTCTTAAACATTAAACCTACCACGATCAAAATGGCCGGTAAAAAGAAAAGAAGTAGAAGCTTTAAAAAATAGAATAACAAAAGAAATTGGAGGAACGACTATACTATTAGAAAAAAAATTTCAAATACGAATGATTAGGATGATAATGTTGATCTTGAGTTTTTAATAAAAGTTTAAAAAACGGTGACTTAGACCATGGAAGGTTTAGTATTAAGCCCCTATCGCACCACAAAACTCGATTCTCATTTACATTTACATTTCTCATAAATACCACCCGATTTGTCACCACAAAACTATCACGTTTCATTAAATCACATTAATTAAACTTCATCGATAACACCTAATTACCAAACTGAACCATAAAGCCGGAATCACACGGGAGTAAGTAAAATTCCAGTTACAACGTATCAAACTCCGGGGCCCTTATTTTTCAACACCTCGTGCGGCGACGTTAGCATAATTATGCGAGGAAAACGAGGCAGAAGTTAAACGTATTCCCGTGGGCGGAAGTCGTGGCGGAAAACGCGCGCGGGAACGAAGGCCACGTGCGTGCATGCACGGCAGATAAATTTCCCCCGGCAAACCTCTGACGGCAGTTAGCTCTGAACTAACCCCCTAGTAATTCAGCCCTTAAGTCAATTAACTTCTTCGTTGCACGACCACGCGACAGATGATTAAGGCACCGTGTTGCTTGCCGCGATAAATTTCTGCGGTTTATTCGCGGCTTGTTCTCCTTCCTATACACCTATACGCCGTGTTACGACTGCGTGAATACTCGATAAACACCATTTCTCGGAATGTAGCTCGCAATGGATACTCATACAACTGGAGGACGATCGTATTCGAGGACCGAGAGGATTTTTACCGAAAGAAAAAGAAATATTTTTACAAATTAACGCGTTGACACAATTTTTCTCAGAGTTTATCTTAGGTTATTT
>NIJG01000234.1:141883-166438 GCA_002201625.1 Euglossa dilemma
ATTATATATAATATTATTTTCACATAAGATCATAACATAATTAACATAATCTAATACGCAACTCAAACCAAAAACGTACCTGAAATTCCATTAAAAATACACATATAAACCACACAAAACTCAGTTTTACACGGAATTAAAATCCTCAAAAAAAAGAAAACAAAATCCATTTGCTCCAATACAATCTAATCTCCAGCTAAAATCTCCGTAAAACACCTCAAGCTCGCAAACCCTCATTAATACACTGTTACCTCACATTTCTCCGCCTTCCGGCAACAGATTCCTCGCCAATACGATTTTACGACTGCCATCTCGAGAAAATAAAAAAGAAAAAAACACACGCACCACGTGCAAACCCATAGACGATACGGTACGTTGCCCTATGCTTTCGGTAGAGGAAAATGCTTAAACTCGGTATTACATAACCCACTAGAATAGCGTACTATCCGTTGAAATGGATGGCATCGGTCGTCTCAAAACACCACGGTCATATGGCGTCAGGAACAACGGGGTCGAACGTCCGGAAAGCCTGCATTTTTCCTCTCACTCTCTCTCCGTCTCTCTTTCTCTCTCTCGGCCGTTTGTTTTGCCCTTTTCCCATCCAGGCGGCGCGTCGAACGCATCCAATAAAGGTGAGGTTAACGATGGATCGTTAACTTAATGAACGATGGGAACACAGCGTTAAACGCGAGCGCCCACACGTGCCGTGTGTAAAAACGTCTGCGGAGAAATTACAGTTGACAGACATTGTCCTCGTCATCCTACGGCTCGTTGTAATGGTCGATCGAAGGGGCATATCGATCATCGTTGGTTCGACGCAGTTCGCGTGGATAGATAGCGCCTTTCTCCCTTATGCTTTCTTCTCGAAACAATTGTTTAGAACCATGTATTTCAATTTTTCTTTTCTTTTTTTATTGGAAGTAATTGTAGTTGATTATCGTAAGGAATTGCAGGGTCGTTGTGACCGTTTGAGGGGCCCCGGTTCTAAAATTTTATATAAATAGAAGGTAATATCCTTTGAAGAATTTGACGCCTTTCTCCCTTATGCTTTCTTCTCGAAACAATTGTTTAGAACCATGTATCTCGATTTTTCTTTTCTTTTTTTATTGGAAGTAATTGTAGTTGATTATCGTAAGGAATTGCAGGGTCGTTTTGACCGTTTGAGGGGCCCCGGTTCTAAAATTTTATATAAATAGAAGGTAATATCCTTTGAAGAATTTGACGCCTTTCTCCCTTATGCTTTCTTCTCGAAACAATTGTTTAGAACCATGTATCTCGATTTTTCTTTTCTTTTTTTATTGGAAGTAATTGTAGTTGATTATCGTAAGGAATTGCAGGGTCGTTTTGACCGTTTGAGGGGCCCCGGTTCTAAAATTTTATATAAATAGAAGGTAATATCCTTTGAAGAATTTGACGCCTTTCTCCCTTATGCTTTCTTCTCGAAACAATTGTTTAGAACCATGTATCTCGATTTTTCTTTTCTTTTTTTATTGGAAGTAATTGTAGTTGATTATCGTAAGGAATTGCAGGGTCGTTTTGACCGTTTGAGGGGCCCCGGTTCTAAAATTTTATATAAATAGAAGGTAATATCCTTTGAAGAATTTGACGCCTTTCTCCCTTATGCTTTCTTCTCGAAACAATTGTTTAGAACCATGTATCTCGATTTTTCTTTTCTTTTTTTATTGGAAGTAATTGTAGTTGATTATCGTAAGGAACTGCAGGGTCGTTGTGACCGTTTGAGGGGCCCCGGTTCTAAAATTTTATATAAATAGAAGGTAATATCCTTTGAAGAATTTGACGTCTTTCTCCCTTATGCTTTCTTCTCGAAACAATTGTTTAGAACCATGTATTTCAATTTTTTTTTTTTCCTTTTTTATTGGAAGTAATTGTAGTTGATTATCGTAAGGAATTGCAGGGTCGTTTTGACCGTTTGAGGGGCCCCGGTTCTAAAATTTTATATAAATAGAAGGTAATATCCTTTGAAGAATTTGACGCCTTTCTCCCTTATGCTTTCTTCTTGAAACAATTGTTTAGAACCATGTATCTCGATTTTTCTTTTCTTGTTTTATTGGAAGTAATTGTAGTTGATTATCGTAAGGAACTGCAGGGTCGTTGTGACCGTTTGAGGGGCCCCGGCTCTAAAATTTTATATAAGTAGAAGGTAATATCCTTTGAAGAATTTGACGTGTCAAAGAATTCCGAACTGAGGTATCAGAAACTGGAATGCAGTTATTTAAGAGAAAATCTTGCACTGTGATTTTTGCATATACATTCGAATCTATTATGCTGGTGGTCCTGTAAATTTTCTGGTGAATTTTTGTAACATGGGATCTTCCAAAACGCGGGACTGAGTTCCGGCCCTGAAGAATTGTGAGTAATTTGATTGATACGGTACAGTGGTAAGCATATATGATAATCTTATTTAGAAATTTATGAAATAATATTACTATACGTTTTAATACTATTTTATTATTATTGGTATTTGTATATTATTTCAAACGTCGAGTTCTATTTTGTAAGATAACGTCTCTCTTGGAAATTATATTGAATTCATTTTAAACACTATTGCTTCATATTTCGATATTTTACTGTGTAATTTTTGTTAAGAATTTGTTGCGACCAACTGGATAGAAAACTGAAGTTTATCGCCAATCCTCGATGAATCCTCGACTTCTATAAATAGAAATTCCTAACAATAAGTTCCTGTAATAACAATATAACGTTATATATGTAATATAATATTATTAATAACATTAACAATAAGGGTCTGCCAGTGGACTGGTCAGTAAGGTTTTCGTAATTTTTATATTTTGTCATTTAGAAGTGAAAAAGGAGCTCCTGAGATAAAAACTAATGTCAATTTACACATAGAAGTGCAAAGAGTTAAGGATACCAACCTATAGTACTAAAGAACCATAAGACATCCATATAACCCCATGGGAGACACCTCACAAATTAAAAATATTTTTAATAAAGCGAAAATGTTCCTTAATTTTTAAATTAAAATAGCTTGCAATTTTTAATAATTTCGAAATACCATAATGTCTTAACTTTTATTTAAAAAACGACAACACGAATGATTGTAATGGGAATGATAAATTTTTTTAATAAAACTCGTGGTTCTATTAAATACATACTATACTATGAAGACATACTATACGAAACCGCTATTACAATTCATATCGAATAACTTAAAAACGAGACGAATTCAACTCTAACCGAGCTCCAAGAAAATGACTGCCACAGTTCGTCTCCTTAATCGTAAATATCGAAGTAAATATTTTAGAGCGTCTATAAAGTGCAACCGTTTCGCCTTTTATTAAGACCTATAAAATAACCGGCTCATTCCCGGTGACAACAAGTGTACTAAAACGCATAGAGCACACCTGCATTACTCTAAACGTTAATTACAATCCGCATACCTGTGCATCGCGCGAGTGGAATCCGGTAATAAATTAAACTCACGCCGGTGGCCCGGACAACAATAATTACCCTCAACGACGATTTGACAGCACTCAGACATCGATACGTCGAATACCGTCTCGATCATCGGCAGTTACACTCAAACGCGTCTCATCATCGATAAATTCACCAGTCCTCCGTTCTCTCAGATAACAGTTACAATTCCGTGGAAAACTCCATCTTGACGCGATTCCGACGATCCCTCGCGCTGAATGTACACGCGCAGATAAACGAAAATGATTTCCGGTTAAGCGATTTTAATCCGAAGTTTCACCGGTCGCGTGGGATCACGGCCTAGATTGATCGAGGGGGCGTTTATATGATCTCGCGATAAATTGCGTCCATTCGAGCTTTCTTTCTCTTCCTATCGTCGCCGGCTTCGATATAACCGATTTTACTGCCTCGCGGAGTCGAGATCCCTTTCATTATGGCTTTACTACCCTCTAAATACGCCGTACAGCTGGATCGGGGAATCGGAGATAGGGGACAACGAGATGTAACGCACGGAATGATACGCCTAACGAAGACTCGATAGGATCGATTCCAATAAGTGAATATTGCTTTGTGTATTAGGTTGGTGCATATGAAATGTCGGATTTTTTTACACGCGAACGTTTGTCTTCTTGTTTTCGTTATACTTTTGGTTTTGGCGTAACCTCGTTTATAGTCGTACTGTCCATTGCCAGAGTCACATTTCAACAAAGGAGATTTTCTCGAAAGTGTTCCCTTTTGTTATTTCATTTGAATTTTCTACCGATATGAATCTAAACGATATTCGTATAATTTTTTTGTACGAGTATAAACTTGGTAATAATGCTGCAAAAGCTGCACGCAACATAAACCAAGCGTTTGGGGAGAATACAGTTAATGATCGAAAAGTGCAGCGTTGGTTTGAAAAATTTAGGTCCGGTGATTTTTCACTACAAAATGATCCGCGTGGGAGACCCAAAACGTCTGTGAAAAATGATGATCCGAAGGCATTGGTGGAAGCGGATCCAACTGTATCCACGAGGGAACAGGCTACCAGGATGAAAATTGAACATACAACAATATTGCGACATCTTTCCGAAATTGGCAAGGTGAAGAAAATGGATAAGTGGGTACCGCACGAACTAACTGAGCGAAATAAGCTGGATCGGTTGAACGTATGCTCATCGTTACTATCCCGATTTCATCGAGAGCCATTGAAATATGAAGTTTTGCAGCACCCAGCCTATTCACCGGATCTCTCGCCAACCGACTTTCATTTTTTTAAACATTTAGAACTGTTTTTACGAGCTAAACAGTATGAAAATGAAGACAGTTTGAAAAATTCGATATCAGAGTTTATTGATTCTAAAGATCAGAATTTTTTTAAGACAGGCATCTATGTTTTAAACTCTCGTTGGGAAAAGTGTATCGAAGCGAATGGAGCATATTTTGGTTGAATAAGCAGCTTTTTAAAAAAGATATGCAGTTTTATATATCCAATTAAAAATCCGACATTTCATATGCACCAACCTAATAATTGCTATGGAAAACCGTGAAGGACCTGTGAAGATATCGATCTCAAGTAGGGTTGAATAAAAAAGATTGTAAAGTAACGCGTGATATTAAACAGCGAAAAGCACCACTAATTAATAAATAAAAAGCTGCAATATTATGTTGATTCATCTTCCGTTGCATGTGACAGTGTTAAAAGAGTTTCTCAGTGAACTCACTAGCGCCACCATGACCCGTAACTTCGATAACTATATAGTAAATACATACATATATCGATAAAATAATTCTTTAATTCAATGTATCTTACTGTTGAAATCTGAAAATTGGTAAATCTTAGCACCTGTAATAATCAATAATAAGATTATAATAATTTTAAAAGGGTGTCCCAATTTACGAACGTTTTTTGAATACCTGTCTTTATGGAGACCCGTCAGATTCACGTTAAAGAAAACCACGTATTTTCTTTAAAAAAAGATCATGAGTTTATTTTAAAAACAATTGCAATATTGACAAACTTTATATAAGTTGATTAAATCTATTAATATGTATAATTGGAGAAATCCATCCGTCAAATTGACGGGTCCTGTAAACCTAATGTTAAATATATCATAAATATATACATATATTGATAAATTAATTCTTTAATTCAGTATATGTTACCGTAGAAAAATTAGTGAGTCTGAAAATTAGTAAGTCTTAGCACCTATAATAGTGAATAATAAGATTATAACAATCTTAAAAAGGATTTTCCAGGTAACTCACTAGCGCCACCATGATCTGTACCTTCACTAATTATATCGTATATATATAGATATATCGAGACACTATTTCTTCGACTCACAATAAAAGCCTGAAAATTAGTAAGTCTTAGCACCTATAATAGTGTTAATTAAGATATTAATCTTAAGAAAGTTTCTCAGTGAACTCACTAGCGCCACCATGACCTGTATCTTAACTGAATGTATCGCAAATATCATATACGTATATCGTTGCACTATTTCTTTAATTTTATCGATATATCTACGGATTTCCATCTTGCTACATATCACCTTAAACATTTCAATTTATTATATATTATATCACCTGGACAGTGGTAATAATCTGTTAATAAATTATAAAAATGTGCGAGTGGCGATTAAACATACGAATGTATAGCGAGAGTTTTTCAAACTTTACAAAATTATGAAAAATAAAATAGTAACCTTTTTGCAAATATATGTTTCTCGATATTAACCAATTCATATAATTCCAATATCATTATAATACATGGTTCCAAAACTATATTAAATAATATGAGGGTTCATAAAACTGATAGCTAACGTCCAGAATGCTTCGGAGTGCAAAGGGTTAAGAGAAAATCTTGCACTCGTGTCAGTGTGTGACGGGTTGTCATGTATTAGTGGATTAGGCGATCTTCTATATACATTCGAATCTATTATACAGGTGGTAAATTTTCTGGTGAGTTTTCGTAACATGATTTACGAATGATTTCATAACATTTATGAAATAATATTACTTTATGTTTTGATGCTATTTTATTATTGTTGATATTTGTATATTATTTCGAATGTATATTTCGTAAGATAGTGTGTCTTTTAAAACCTCTATTGAATTAATTTTAAACACTATTGCTTGATATTTCAATATTTTACTGTGCAATTTTTGTTAAGAATTTATAGGTTTATCGCAAATCCTCGATGAATCCTCGACTTCTATAAATAGAAATTCCAATCCTGTTTAACAGTAAGTGACAGGACGTCTAAGATAGGACCTGCCAGTGGATTTGTATATCACGAGATGACGTTTCCCATAGTAGCGAAAGGGTTAACAAGACCCACAATATCGAAACTAGTTCGAAATAGTTCGAAAAACGCATACACAAATCGGTAAACAACGGTAAAACGATCACCTTCGACCTATCATTCCCCAGAAAATCACTAGACTCTAACCTCTGCCAAACGACTTCAAACTGAACCCGAAATCAAAATTTCAATATCTACCGATTTTCCCCATTATCATCCCCTTTGTTTGCTCCCGCTTGTTCGTAATTAATAATAATCACGGGAGCGTGCCTTTGCGAGCGGCACGCTTTAATCAGCATGACAAGCGTTTATCTAAATGAGACGTAACGCGGCGTGAACCCCCGTGCAATTTGCCCGTTTCAACGCGAGCCCGCCGGATCAAAATTCTCTGTGCCGTTGTGACGCGACGCGGAAGCTCATGAGAATCGTGCCGCGGGAATAACAGCGACATAAACAGCCGATCGCGCTTTTCCTCTTCGATTCGTCGCGACGCGGACGCGCCCGTTTTAAATTGTAAAATAGAAAGAGCCACTGGCGAGTATGTTATTTTACACGCGCGACAATGTTTGCCGAGGAAGCTGAAAATGCGGAAAATATTTGATTTTGGAAATGATAAAAACACGGCAGGGGGGTGCGAGAAGGGGCGGGAATTCGAATGAACGCTTTTCTGCACCTGATTTACAATTTGCAGCGATTGTTGAGCGCGAATTGTGTGCCACGTTGCTAGCACTCGAAAGGTAGAATATGTTCCATTTTTTCACCATAGAAATGTTTGGATGATCGTTTGAGCATTAGTTATTTGCGATTTGATTATGGTTAATTGGGAATGGTGGGTGGCAGGGCTAATTGTTACGAGGATCGCTTGTTACAGAAGCGTGTGTTTTAAATTTTTGTATTTGTTGATGTTTGTACGTATACATACTAACGAAGGTTAATTTTCGTGAAATTTTTGTGTTTGTTCGTGTTTGTACATATACTTACTAACGAGAGTTAATTTTTGTTTAAATCATTTGTGAAATTTTTTTGTTTGTTCGTTTTATACGTATACTTACTAATGAGAGTTAATTTTCGTTTAAATCATTTGTGAATTTTCGTGAAATTTTTATATTTGTTCGTTTTATACGTATACTTACTAATGAGAGTTAATTTTCGTTTAAATCATTTGTGAATTTTCGTGAAATTTTTATATTTGTTCGTTTTATACGTATACTTACTAATGAGAGTTAATTTTCGTTTAAATCATTTGTGAATTTTCGTGAAATTTTTATATTTGTTCGTTTTATACGTATACTTACTAATGAGAGTTAATTTTCGTTTAAATCATTTGTGAATTTTCGTGAAATTTTTATATTTGTTCGTTTTATACGTATACTTACTAATGAGAGTTAATTTTCGTTTAAATCATTTGTGAATTTTCGTGAAATTTTTATATTTGTTCGTTTTATACGTATACTTACTAATGAGAGTTAATTTTCGTTTAAATCATTTGTGAATTTTCGTGAAATTTTTATATTTGTTCGTTTTATACGTATACTTACTAATGAGAGTTAATTTTCGTTTAAATCATTTGTGAATTTTCGTGAAATTTTTATATTTGTTCGTTTTATACGTATACTTACTAATGAGAGTTAATTTTCGTTTAAATCATTTGTGAATTTTCATGAAATTTTTATATTTGTTTGTTTTATACGTATACTTACTAACGATGGTTAATTTCTGTTTAAATTGTTTGTGAATTTTCGTGAAATTTTTGTGTTTGTTCGTGTTTGTACATATACTTATTAACGAGAGCTAATTTTCGTATAAATCATTTGCGAATTTTCATGAAACTTTTGTGTTTGTTCGTGTTTGTACGTATACTTACTAGCGAGAGTTAATTTTCGTGAAATTTTTGTATTTGTTTGTGTTTGTACGTATACTTACTAACAAAAATTAATTTTCTTTTAAAGTGTATTAAAATGTTTATGTGTATTAAAAGTTTTAATCTTTTAAAGTGAGTTTTTGCATACTTATTGTTTGAGATGTATATTCCAATTAAAAATAGAGAAATAATATCCTGTGTAATGATAAACAATAAATTTTTTCGAACATCTTAGGAAAAGTCTACTTTCAAATTTAATATATTTATTTAAGAAGATAAACCAAAATTTGAAAATTGACTGATTATTAGGTTGTTTTTTAACTTTTTTTAATAAGTAATCTCTAACAGAAACTTACAATTAGTTTCATAAGAGGTCTACAGAGTCGAAACTTGGGTGCATGTATATTGTTCAGATAATATTCGGATGAAATTTTCCTAAAACCTAAAGTTTATACTACAGATTTTCCTGTACATTCTCGACTTAACATATGAAATTTATTATTAATAATTTATATGAAATTAAATTACATTTATATAAGTTACTAATTTATTTTATTATTGTACACATTAATAATTTCTGTAAAAATTAAGCACGAAATTATTCAATAGAATTCAAAAGGGATGAAAGTATAAAAAATAAGTAATATCTCGATTCAACTGAAATTTGAAAAAATATACCTCAGTTATATTATTTTAACCACCAAAATACGAGTTAAAACTAAAAAAGCGCGATATTGCTAAAAATATTATTTATTAATCCTTTGCACTGTAATGACGAGTACAGCTCTTGGTGAATTTTTCATACCAGACTGCACAAAGATAAGCTACACTCGTCATACGAATGAAATTATACATAACTCATTTTAACATGAGCAAATATACATGGTGGCTAATTAAAATTGAATATTTTTCCAACGGAGAAGTTTTTAAAATTAAATTCTACTGCGGGAGGATAATGAAGATTCAATTAATTTCAAATGTGTTTTGAGAAAAGGTTATCAAAAATTGCAATCCAAAATCAATATAGAATTACAATATCATCCCCTAACCTTCCAACATCTGATTAATTTTTAAATGAACCTAAGATTAATTACAATAATTAAATTACAAAAATCCAACAATATATTTTTAAAAAACGAAGAAGAAAATTCTTAATAAAGATGAAATAAAAATAATAATTATTAACCCTTTGCACTCGAATGGCGACTATCGGTCACCATGAAATTTTAAGAACCCATATTAATTAATATATCAAATTTAAGATAATATAACAATATGTGAAATATCGAAATTAAATAATTCTACGTGTTAATTATTATACGATTCTTTATTTAGCTATTTTTACCTCTTTACTCATTTGTTACTCGATTCTTTATTTTACTCAAAAAAATAATGTCAGTTTTATACCAGGAACTCGGTAAATTTCTACTCTTTTGTAGCTAAAAAATCGCCGAGTGCAAAGAGTTAAAATATGAAATACATTATATACTCGTAATTATATTTTCAACTATAGTCACCAAAATACACTAAATTACGTTAAAAACAAATTAAAAACTAATCATACAATTCTCGCAAAATCAAAAATAAAACGAAATCGTGAAACAGTGTGATCTAACTCTCAACTTTCTCGCTCTCTCAATCCCATTCCAAATCAATCCACCCACAACTTCCGGTCAAATATGCCGAAGGTCGAGGATGTAGCCAATAACGAAGACGAAGAAAAAAAAGGAAAAATGCGAAACGCCAGGACGCTAAGCGCCTGGGTTCTGGTATTATTTCAAATCACCGAGACGTTCTCTGGATTTTTAAAGAACGACCACTTTGTGTCAGAACGTGCCTCAAGAGAGCGAGACGAGGTTGTCGTCGTCTATGTCTACGTCTACGTCTACGTCTACGTCGGTGTAGGACGTCGAGAGGAGGCCATAGGCGTCCAGACGGCGACGTCGTCGCCGGCGCCGAGCGCCGTGCTAACTAGCACCCCTAGCGCACACACCCACGCCTTTATTAAACGTCGCCCGTCGGCTCGCCGTATACGTTTCCCCTCATAAAATTGAACATGGCGTACATACCTATACGCGTGGAAGAGCTCGAAAGAGAGGCCAGAGATGGCCGGGATGAGGCGTGCGACGAGGAGAGCGCGATCGCAAGCGGAAGAAGGACGACGAAGGTGAAAGAGGCACCGATCCGGCCGCGAGAGGACGGAAAGAAACCCAGGACCAAACAAAGGAAACAAAATATCGAGTTCTGATTTATCAACGAATCATTTCGATCAGAATCGATGATTGTCTCGGGGGTCGTGAGTATGTAAGTGGATAGATCTAGGGGTAGAGAAGATTGGGGTGGGTTTCATCGAGGTGAGACGCTTGAAGGTTTCGAGATTATATAGTTTGAATATTTAATCATTTGGGTAATAATTTCTTTGTCGGTGTTGATATGGTTTTAGTCTGTGCGATATTTAAGTTTAGAATGGGAAAACTTTTTTGTAATTTTGACGTGAATACTTATAGGGATTTGTAATGAATTATTAAAGTAATAGATGAAAAGTTTGAAAGTTTTGGGAATTTTGGAAATATTTGGTAGTAGGATTCGAAAGTTTTTTGAAGCAAGAGTCTAACTACTGAAATTTCAAGATATTTCAAAATATGGAAAATAGAATCCTTTTTTGTTTGTAGATCCACGATATAGATAAAATGATATCCACATGTAAAATCGATATTGGATAAATTTGAACAGGGACAGGAATGAGGTAGATTCGTACTTGAAAAATGTCAACTTTCTTGTAATTTTAATTAGAATTAAAATCTAGAGTATTAGAGTTTATAATAATTTATTAAATTGTAGTAGAGATGTCCGAAAATTTTTGAAAGTTTTGGAAATTTTGGAAATATTGTGTAATAGGATTCAGAAGTTTTTTGAAGGAAGATTCTAACTACTGAAATTGTGTTTCAAGATATTGAAAATTGAAACCTTCTTTGTTTGTAAATCCACGATATCGATAAAATGATATCCATATTTAAAATCGATATTGGATAAATTTGAATTTGAACAAGAGATAGAATGGGGTAACTTTCTTGTAATTTTAATTAGGATTAGAGTCTAGAGTTATTAGAGTTTATAATAATTTATTAAATTGTAGTAGGACATATTCGAAAATTTTTGAAAGTTTTGGAAATATTTGGCAGTAGATTCAGGATCTCTTTTGAAAGAAGAGTGTAATTGGTGAAATTGTGTTTCAAAATATTGAAAATTGAAATCTTCCTTATCTGTAAAACCAAGATATCGACAAAATTGGATACATATGTAAAATCGATATTACATAAACTCCATCTCTGACATGGAATAAGTCTAAAATAAAAAATAGTATAACGTCAAAAGGGACCAATCTTAAGAAACTCTTTTCTCAAAATACTTTACTATTGTTACTTCTTAAAACTTTTATATGTTTTTCAAATATATAGTCTGATAAAAATATTTATAAATTTTCCATTACTTTTTTTCTGATTATTTGTTACTGTTTATTAATATCTTCATCTAGAAGAATCGCAATGTATGGAATTTATAGTACACATTTTCGTATCCAATGCATTTATTGTAGATCCATAATTCATACCAGTGACACTGGAACCATATTTCACTATAATGATCTTCTGAATACTTGCAAAGTGCTTTATGTCGTCACACACTTAAATTGCATATTATATAATTAATCTCTTACGCAACATATGATACATGAAATATTATTTTTGTTATATAATCACTCTTTTATCTACCAATTAAAAATTACGATATTTTTTTTTAAATCCAGTAGTTCCATGAAAATTTATTCTCCCTTCAAATAATTTAATCCGTATTCGTATTTCATTGCATTGTTCCCTGATATTTTATTTGTATTTTTTCGACGTCTTTTTCCCATTGAAATTCAAAAATTTGAATCTATCCTCGCACGAAATTCCCATACAGAATTTTTTAATTGTAACTATACGCTGCTGTAACCGTTCCATTTTTCAAAAAGAAAAAAAGGAGAACAATGTAAAATATGCGTGAATTATAAAAAGCATTGAAACCAGAAGGCAAAAGCGGACTGAAACTCGTGAGAAATAGAAAAATAATAAAATTTATTTCGTCTTTCTCTAAAAAGAAGAAACAGTTACAAATGGCTCGTGAAGGACTAATGTGAAAGAATGGGTCGAGGGAAGAATGCACAAAAGAAACAAGGGAAAATAAAATTCTTGTAGCCTGAATCAGAATGTATATCCAGTTTTTGTATTCATAAAATACCTTAGAGCGAACCGTGGATGAAATGGAACAAGGTGGTGAATTTAAACGAAGGGAAAAGGGAGAAGAAAGAATGGATTCGCGAAAGAAACGAAGGAACTAAATGTTGAGTTGCGATACAGATAATTTTAAATTGTCCCCCCTTTAAAATAACGCCAGTGCAACCTGCTGTAAATTAAACGGTATTTTCGTCATTTCTGACATTTTCTTATTCGCACGACCTTCTAAAGATTTTACTTTTAAATTATTTCGCGTGGGCCTCGAAGCAAAGGAAGGAAAAATTAAGAAATTTTATGCTCCACGCCGATTTTCGTCTTACGAATTCAAAGAAAAATGTATTTTGTCAAAAAATAATTAGAGACTTGTCAGGAAATCAAATATCCTTTTCGACACGTCGAATTTCTATTTCATTTTACTCTGAATTTATTATTCCTAAAAGACACTATGATCAGTGATGTAAGTCAGTAAGACAGTTAGAAAAATAATTAACGCATTGTTTATTTGCATAAATTTTCAAGAATTTCAGAAAATTTAAGTATACTATTTATGAGAAATAATACGTTTTATATTTTGAAGTATTTTAATAATTTTACCAAAATTTTAATTCGATTTGCAAAATTCTTTGACGAAACAATAATGTACTAATTTAATTTATTATAAAGGAATATTTCTGTAACAGAAAATTCTAAATTAATAGAACAAATAAATTAGAGGGTGGTCATAATAATGGGTACTACTCTGATGATTGATTAATAAAAATTCCATCTAAAAGAATTAATTCCTTTTTTAACAAAAAGGAACAGAAATACATCTTACTTCACAAAAATTCACTACTATACGAATTGTAAAATTTATACAATCGAAATGAAAGTTGAAAGTAAAAAATAAAAGGACCCCTTTCTTATAAAAATTAATATCATATTACTACACTTATTATATTTATTGTATTAAATCAAAGAATATACTGCTATTATATTAAATTATTATTACATGATTAACAAAAGAAATTTGTTAAAAAGTCAATAAAAAAATACAAAGAGTATACCGTTATTATATTAAATTATTATTACATGATAAACAAAAGAAATTTGTTAAAAAGTCAATAAAAAAAAACAAAGAGTATACCGTTATTATATTAAATTATTATTACATGATTAACAAAAGAAATTTGTTAAAAAGTCAATAAAAAAATACAAGAGTATACTGTTATTATATTAAATTATTATTACATGATTAACAAAAGAAATTTGTTAAAAAGTCAATGAAAAAGTACAAACTTTTTATTCAATATTACAGAAAAAGGTGCAAATGTTAGAATAATTTGTTTTACCTCCCACTAATCTTAAAGAAATGAAAATACCAGTAATTTAAATTCTTCTTTCATAAACCTCAGAGAAACAAACGCTAAAATTAACAAACATTTATTATCTCCACCAAAACTCTCTTCTCCACCCACTCGCGCCATTTCCACCCCTGGATCCACTCTCCCTTACTCAGCAAACAAAGAAAAAGCAGAACACACGCTCGAAAATCGCAAAAAGACAATCCACCTCAAGAAACACAGATCCACCCTCGTTTACCATCATACCTCGATCAATCCAATTCAATCCCAAACACTTTTCCACGCAACAACCCCACCCCGAAGCCCACCACCATTTACATCCACCATCAGAGCAGATCGTCCCTCTAAAGCGAGACAGCAGCCATTCCCATCGACACTTGGGGCTTACGGGAACGATGACGCAACCGTGTTCGTTAGAACTTTCACCCTAGAAGGAAGAACAGAGACAGAAAAAAAAAAGGAAAAGTTACTCTAGACGGAACGTCATATAACGACAGAAATAGGGGATAAAAATAGGAAGAAAAAAGAGGAGAGGGGAAGAGAAGAGAGAACGAAATAGGATTGGTGGAGGTGTGAAAGAAAACGTGGAAGAGAATGACTATGGGGCAAACGCGCAAGTGGTGGGGGTTGTAGGGGGTTAAAACGATAGGAGAATCAGGACGGAAGGACAACGCGAGTTACAAGATTTATTGGATTTATTGATTAATTTTTCTCGAAGTCCTTTTAATTATCACGATATAAGGCGACCATAAGCAAAATTCGTGTTACACACTATGTCTATGGTGAAATTTGCTAATTTAAAAACCGTTCATATTACAGTCCTAGTTCGTATTCTTACCCTTCTGTCGTTATGGTTGACATAGATTTTAATTTAAATGTAGGAATAGATTGTGTACGGCCCTGAAAGGTTTATTGAACACTATTTTTACAGGCGATTTTTGTATACCTATTTGTATGGACACCCATAAAATTTAAGGGTAAAGGAAACCACGTATTTTCTTTAAAAAACAAACGATGGGTTTAATTTGAAAACAATCGCAATATTAACAGACTTAATATGAGTTAATTAAATCTGTTAATATCGAATAATTGGAGCAATTCATCTGTCAAATTGAGTGTTTAATATGTTTGGGACTTGGGACCTATGAAAATCGTCGTTCGGTCGTTCGGAAAGTAATTTCGTTTTTTCCCAACAGAATCTCACACATACGATATATTATACGATAGCATTTCCTCTACTCTTACTAATACTCTCTATTAAAGGATAGACGAAAAGAAAACTCAGATTGCAATTATTTCCTCTTTCAACCATAAAAATGACGTATCAAAAATCACTACGATAAATATTTTGAAAAAAGAAGTGAAAAAGAAGATAAGCTTCGTTGAAGTCGTGCAATAATGGTAGATTCGGTATTTTTGCGAAATTCCATGGTACTCGATGGTGATAATTTATTATTACTAATTTATCAATAGCTATGCGGAAAATTATTTCACGTTATTGTTTTACGTTATTTTTTTCGATAGGTTACTCCATTGTAATTAATATTACGTTTCATCCATCGTCGTCTCTAATTTGTCGGGCCGAAATAACGAGTCACATCCGACACACATATATTAGGTTGGTGCATATGAAACGTCGAATTTTTAAGTGAATATATAAAACTGCATATGTTTTTTCAAAAGCTGTTTATTCAATCAAGATATGCCCCATTCGCTTCAATACACTTTTTCCAACGAGACTTTAAAGCATAGATGCCTGTCTTAAAAAAATTCTGATCGTTAGAATCAATAAACTCTGATATCGAATTTTTCAAACTGTCTTCATTTTCATACTGTTTAGCTCGTAAAAACAGTTCTAAATGTTTAGAAAAATGAAAGTCGGTTGGCGAGAGATCCGGTGAATAGGCTGGGTGCTGCAAAACTTCATATTTCAATGGCTCTCGATGAAATCGGGATAGTAACGATGAGCATACGTTCAACCGATCCAGCTTATTTCGCTCAGTTAGTTCGTGCGGTACCCACTTATCCATTTTCTTCACCTTGCCAATTTCAGAAAGATGTCGCAATATTGTTGTAAGGTCAATTTTCATCCTGGTAGCCTGTTCCCTCGTGGATACAGTTGGATCCGCTTCCACCAATGCCTTCGGATCATCATTTTTCACAGACGTTTTGGGTCTCCCACGCGGATCATTTTGTAGCGAAAAATCACCGGACCTAAATTTTTCAAACCAACGCTGCACTTTTCGATCATTAACTGTATTCTCCCCAAACGCTTGGTTTATGTTGCGTGCAGCTTTTGCAGCATTATTACCAAGTTTATACTCGTACAAAAAAATTATACGAATATCGTTTAGATTCATATCGGTAGAAAATTCAAATGAAATAACAAAAGGGAACACTTTCGAGAAAATCTCCTTTGTTGAAATGTGACTCTGGCAATGGACAGTACGACTATAAACGAGGTTATGCCAAAACCAAAAGTATAACGAAAACAGGAAGACAAACGTTCGCATGTAAAAAAATCCGACATTTCATATGCACCAACCTAATAAATACACAAACATCCACACTCTCGACAATTAAAAGGATACGATAACCATCTCCTAACGAAACGAAATTTTTTCGAAATTAATTAGACACCTGAGAATCTTCCCTTGTCAACGAGCTGTGGTGGGGGTAGGCTGAAGGGAAGAACGTTAACGGTTAACGAGTAGTTTCGATATCGGGGTTCCGCACCCCCCACCCTAATGGCTGCTCGCGAGCAGAGCACCTTAAGGACAGTAAAGTGGGTATTAAACTGTAGATGAAATGGCCAGGGCGTAGATAAGGGACAGAGGGCACGGCGCGAGAACTCGCGTTGCAACGAATGAAACGGGGTATAAATACGGTTTATTTTTCAGTCCCGCGCTATTCACACCCTTATTGCCTTCGATGGACCGCAAGACGGGGACCGGCTGCGTTTAGGGGCTGAATTACGCGCAGGTATTTCCGGGGTGCGTGAAATGAGCAGAAAGGGAAATATCGCGTTAACAAGTTGCTTGATATGACACAGTGGACATTTTCTTTCCTTTTTTTGAAGTTAGCAACACGTAATATTAAGCGATTCGATAATAAAAATACAATACAGGTAGCCCTCCTACAACACGGTATCTTATAACACGATTTCGCTATAACACGATTCATAAATTGCGAGAACTCTCCTACAACACGGCATCCTATAATACGGTTTCGCTATAACACGATAAGGAAATTGGAAAAATCTTTATAGAACACTGTGCTTTTTCAGTCGCGACGAAGCTTGTCGTCTTAACCGTTTGAATCCCAGAAATTTTTGAAAAAATATGGTCGAAAAACCCAAACAGCTCGATAGCACTCGTCTTATTTTGTGCCAAAAATGAAGCAGCTACGTGATGTAAGTACGTGCGTCATTAAAAATCAGCCCGAAGAAATTTATTAAATTAAAGTTGCGTTGAATTAAAATAATATTTTTGTCTTTTTTTCTTTTGTGTTGTACATACATTTATGTTTTTTAATAAAAATTAAGATCTTTACGTAGAATTAAAAATATAAATTTGTTTTTAATACGTTTCCGGAACGCAATCCACCTTTTTGTATAGACTCTGGGTCTCGTACAACACGGTTTCACACAACGCGACATTTTTTAGGAACGTATTTACCGTGTTATAGGAGGGTTACCTGTATTCGGTATTCTTGAGATTATGCAGAGATTTATTTACAACTTCGCTCTAAAGAGAGTCTTTCAAGTCTTTGATTGAAATTAAGCGTAACAGATAAATTCTTGTTTATATTTAATTAAAAAAAATAGGTTTCCTAATGTAAAACCATTTTATATGTTGTTATAACATAAATATTTATTTCTGCAGGTAGTTGCACGGTAAATAAATTTGAAATAGATAAATAACAGTAATTAAGTGCAGATTATTACGCTTAATGAGGCAAATGGGTTAAACATCGAGGAATTTAATATTTTTAAGTTTATAAATAAGTGACGAATGAATATTTTTGAGTTTATTAACAGTTCTTAAATGTTTTCCGATTATCATTTAGATGATTTGGATAATTATTATTATTTGTGGATAAAATCGTAAAGAGTAAATTTTGTTAAGTCTATTTTTTACAATTATCTATATTATTAGTGACAAAATATAATTAATAAAGTGATTTTGATGGAATTAGAAATCAATAATTAATTAGTAATTACTAATTAATATGTATTATTAACTGAAATAATAGCCATAAACTAACTAATAGCCACATCGAATGACAAAATTATAATTTCTTAATTGCATTATCATTTTAATCGCAAACGTTATTCTATCTCTTACTTTCCCAATAGAAACTCACGGAACAATTAATCATTAACCACGCAAGATCTCGAAATTACAAATTACTTCCTCGTTAATTTCGTAACATTCATCCACGAGTAACAAAAACAAATGATCCTAATTTCCCGACGAAATCACATTCAAACCGTAATCCCCTTCTAATTACGGAAAATCCGAAAATTACAGACATCGGGTACATGAATAGGAAATTTAACATAACACCAAACATGCTCTAAATAATACACTACAATCCGTCTCCCCCTATCACCGTAACCAAATGACTTCCTGTCGAATTTCATTCACCCCATAAACTTCTGTTGCAGCACGCATGAACAGAGCCCATCAATCGGTCAGCCGGGAAATTTCTGGAAAACGAACTTAATATGCAAACATGGAATTTCCAGGCCACGGATCGCGGTTGAACACCTTTCCAGGATAAAAAGTTCCTCGTTGAAACACGTGCCTTTGGCCCGTGTCGTGCTTCGCCACGAGCAAGAATACATACATCTTAATAGGAATAGAGAACGGAGGGTGAGCTCTGGTGCAAAATTTATTAAAACCCTCCTGCCTCTCTCTCTCTCACTCTCTTGCTTCGTCTGGTTAACCGTTCAGAAAGCGGCGAGCGTACGTGAATTAAAGGCAACGACGACACGGTGAACATGTCCTATACCCGACGTGTCAAAGGGACAGGCCCGACGTGGGGGTTAACACGGTTAGATCCCGTCCCCGTGAAGTCGCTCGAGGGTAATTAAAAAGAATGACCACGAACAGCCTGACTAAATTGAGAATTCGGTGGCGAAAGTGGCCTGAAGTCGCGCAAACGCTGATCGATCCACGGCTATGTGGGACAATCGTTCTTCTTTTCGGTTCAACGTCCATTTCTCAGCTGTTTTCACACGTAAGGGTATGTTTCGGGTGGAAGACGAGTTGTGACGTTGTTGCGACGATACATGGGGATAATGAATTCTACTAAATATATTTAATTATCGAAATAAATCGGGAAAAGTGTTTACATGGCGATTAAGTATGATAAGTAGGTACTTATTTATGTGAATTGTTAGTTGAAAGTATAGGTGTTGTTGAGTTATTACATGTACCTTTAATCTTTAACATTAGGTTTACGGACGTTTTTGAATACCTATCTTTACGGAGACCCATCAGATTTATGGGTAAAGAAAACAACGTATTTTTTTTTTTTAAATAAGACCATGAGTTTAATTTAAAAACTATTACGATATTAACAAATTTAATATAAGTTGATTAAATCTNACAATTATTTTTGACGATTGAAATTTAATTTTTTTAATTCAAACTTGAGTTGTTGCTATTCTTTTTAATTACATGTACCTTTAACAGCTGTTGCTATTTCTGATATTTTTAATTTTTTCGATTCTAATTTCAATTATTTTTAACGATTGAATTTTAATTTTTTTAATTCCATTTTGAGATGTTACTATACCTTTTAATTACATGTACCTTTAACTGCTGTTGTTACTTATGGTATTTTTAATTTTTTCAATTCTAATTACAATTATTTTTGACGATTGAAATTTAATTTTTTTAATTCAAACTTGAGTTGTTGCTATTCTTTTTAATTACATGTACCTTTAACAGCTGTTGCTATTTCTGATATTTTTAATTTTTTCGATTCTAATTTCAATTATTTTTAACGATTGAATTTTAATTTTTTTAATTCCATTTTGAGATGTTACTATACCTTTTAATTACATGTACCTTTAACTGCTGTTGTTACTTATGGTATTTTTAATTTTTTCAATTCTAATTACAATTATTTTTGACGATTGAAATTTAATTTTTTTAATTCTAATTTGAATTGTTACTGTATTTTTTAATTATATGTATCTTTAACTGCTGTTACCACTTTTGATATTTTTAATTTTTTCAATTCTAATTTCAATTATTTCTGATGATTGAATTTTAATTTTTCTAATTCCAATTATATTTAATTTTTTTTCTTTTTCTACTATTGTATATTGATATTTTCAATATTTAATGATGGTTATTTATATGAAAAATAATTTTTGATATATGATTTGCTAATAATTTGCTGAATTTCTAATGTATTAATCTAGTCACTGGAAATGTAAGAAAGTAAATTCGTTATTCGATTGGTTTTATCAAATCTTTGAAGAAACTTGGAAACTCGAAACGTTTCGTTGCTTTATTTAGGTGCTTCAATATATTCTGACAATAGTGGAATTCAACCAATGAATACGACTATAAACACAACATGTATATATCACAACGAATATACTTAGACTATATGCGCCATTTTATAAGCATAATTTATAGCAGAATGAAAGGAGCCAAAGAATACTATGCCAAATTCTGTGCTATAAACATAAATTTAACCGAATATTTAAACAATAAAAACCTATATTTAATGAATAGTCTTTTATTATAAAAAAATGATAAAAGATTAATTCCGGTAAAATTAATTTTATTTCCTAATTTTAATTATATTTTTGGTTTTAATAAAATAAGATATGCCAAAATATTTCGCACAAATAATAATAAGTAATAAATTTTCATGTAATTTTCTGCTCACTAATTCTTAATCTTAATAAATAGGTATTGTTAAATACCTTTAAATGACGAGAGCAATATCTCTGAATGGGTATGGTTAAATGATTTTAATTTCATTTTTTTAATCTTATGAAACGAGCAAATATTATTAACATTTTTGCCAGAAAAAATAAAGAATGATATACAAGTCCTTTAATTTGCAATATTAATAAAGCACATCTGCTATTATTTAATTAAAAAGATATTAAAAATATGCAAAGCTTAAAATCACTGAAACGATTTTACGTGTTGTATTAAAACTGAGAGATTATGCTCGAAATTTTCACGCCGACAAGAATCGAAATACATAAAAAACGATTCATTGTTTTAAATCAAATGCAAAATGTAACTCTTGTTCCATAAAATAGAGTAAAAATAAAACGTATTGTTATACATATATCTCTTGACGACTCTTTACCTAGAATTTAATAATATATTTCAATAAATGTTTCTAAAAAATATTTAAACTTATCTTCAAGTAGCACAATACTAAATTAATATATATTCTTCGATATCGATATAAAATAATATAAAAATTCCATCTATAATAATAGCAAATGTTATTTGGAAAATAAATATTTTATTCGAGTGTAAATTTACAAAATGTGACACTTAATTAGAGTACTCGTATATACTCTGTGTGTATATTTGGAATTCATGTAACTTCAAGGCAAATTTGCATTTCTTCTTTTAAAAGAGGAGAGTTAATTAATCTGTAACCACACTTCAGGTAACGAGCAAATTAATTAACTCGATAGTACACCGGGTATAATAAATTATTTTCCGTTTGCTGTTATTTATCCGTATCGTTAAACCCCTTCCAAACTCAAGTATGCGGATCTGGTTACAAGTCTAGCGGCGCTTGTTCCGATAATGGCATAATGGAATAATGGACGTCAAGTACAGTTGGAATCTGAATGATATTTCAACGATGGATATCGTTGGACCCCGATGGATTGTGGAATTCGGAATCGTATCGGCTTGCGGTTAACGCTTAGTTCTATCCACCGTTTCCGGTTTTCACCCTATGCCCATTGAACGTGAATTTAATACGTGCCATGTCGCGCAGAAAGTAATTTCAGGAAAATGCAAAAAATGGCTATCTTCATTTTTAATATGCTGATATTCGTGCATTAGATAAACCTATATTTACTTCACAAGTGCAAAACCTTTGAGATAGATGACACTTTCTTGATAATAATTATCTAAGTGTAGATAAAATGAGTTAAATAATAACACAAGAATTTATTGTTACTCCAGTACAGATTGAATAATGGATTTAATGAGAATTAGTAAAACAAGAGTGAAAAATAAGAAAAGATTAAATTATTGATAGTATTTACTTTTATTAATGCATTTAAGTACGCACAAGCATTAAGGATAGCAGATTTTTTAACAATATTAATGAAATAATGAAGATACTTATTTAGTATATTATAAATTTGCAAAGGTATGAGTAGTATCAAATTTTGTTAATTTATGTAACTATGAAGTATTAATGTATGCAATACATTGGAAATATAATTTAAGTAAAGCAACTTAATTATTATAGAGTTACTGATAATTTAAAAAGCATAATGTTTTCTTTAATTAATATATTTAAGGGATTTCTTTTTCAATTTTTAGAAATTTTCTTTTTATCTCTATGATTTCAGCGTTCCTATACGTTCATCAAATATCTAGTAACACAGAAAAGAAAAAGAAATAGCGAAGAAATAATAAAATATTTTTAACTATAAAATACACTTAATTTAAATAACGAATGAAATGTAAACATTTTTATTCTTCCAAATAATATAAATTTTAGAAAGATTCAATGAGAAATTTTTTGTATAATTACCTAATAAAACTACAATTACTTATAATCATTAAACTGACATGAACAGAATGTCTAATTATTTTTTACTCGTATTTAGAATAAAATAATTAATACCAATATAACATTTTTAATTTCCCTGCTACGTAAAATGTACATACGTACACCTTCAAAATATCTAACCTCTCTGTTGTCCTCCAGTTTTCTGAAATGCAGCACTTATGGAAAACCTTAATTTATCGTAACTGTAGGAATATTTTGATTCAAAATGAAACCAAAAGATATGCAGGTCATAGTAAGTGGAAAAATATTAAGAGTACTAAGGAGGCAAATGATAGAACACGATCGGCGATATTTAGATTATTAGCAAGCAAAATGAAGGCAGTGGTGTTAAGTACGTTTTTTACATATGACAAAAAAAATACAAATTTCCTTATATTTTAAATAGAATTTTAAAGTAATTTTATTGTGTTTAAATAAGACAATAATAACTTTAAACTATAACAGTAATAAAATGTACTTTTCTTTTGTAGAATCTGGTGATGCAGATCCAACTACTAATCACAAATTAGCAAATTTAATTGATGAATCAAAGAAAAATTATATGCCTGCAGCTACACTGAAATCAATTTTAGACAGATTAAAAAGGCCAGTAAAAGGAGACAATTATGTAATTACTGTTTGTCCCTCCGTAAAAGGAGTTATACTTGTTCTCCATATTATGACTGATAATATGTTAAAAGTAAAACCAATCATTAATAATTTGACGAAAAGATTTAAGTGAGTATTCTCTTATAATTTAATTTAATATTTATTTTTTTATATACAGCTAGTCATAAAATAAATTGTACTGCTATTTAAATTTGACTCCTGAAAAGAAACCTAAATAAAAAGATATTTTTATTATTTTCATTATTATTTGTAAATATATAATCATCTTTGAATACAAACTTAAATATATAGAATATGAATTCCTTAAAAAATCATTTTCTTTTATATTTTACTATATAGAAATTGCTGTCTTGCGTTAGATTTAACACTAGATGTCTAATCTGTTTGTAAATACAATTTTGTGACTAGCTGAACATGTATTATAATATTACATAATTATTATATTGTCTACTAATTTGTATATCAATTTTAGAGCTAGGACTGTAGATAATTCAATATTGGGTAATACATTTGATTGTGCAAGTTACATTACAGTTTCAAAAAATTGTAATCTGGATCAAGCTATGGAAGATGCAATAGCAGTAGGTGCAGAAGATGTAGAAGAAGTAGATTATGATGACAGTACATATTTTATGGTATGAAAATTAAATCTTATGGATTTCTTATTATTTTAATGTTTTTTATCTTTATCGTTATTTATTATAGTTTAAATGTGAATTTCTTCATCCTGAGAAGACTAAAACACAATTGGAAAATCTGGGTTATACTATACATTCAATAGAAAATAAGGCTACTCCATTGAGTGTGACTGAAGTAACTGAAGAAGAATTACAAAGTATAGATAGATTTAAAGAAAAACTTGTATCAGAATTAAATGAAATTGTTAAAATAGATGATAATATTGATCTAGA
>NIJG01000234.1:172814-206567 GCA_002201625.1 Euglossa dilemma
TCTTCATTTATCTTTGGTTTATTTGTAGCTCAGTGATTGATACAATGACATGAGATATACAACTTTAAATAGTGTAACCAATTATTAACAGTTCAAAGATATTTTATATTTCTTATATATACCTATGCCTATATTAATATTATTATATATACAACTTGTTAGCTTTTGAATAATATTTTAGTGAATAATTAATTATAAAGTACTCGATATCATATTCTTTAATTAAAAACGAGCAAAAGAAGAAAGCAATTAACCATGGAATATCAGTAATCAATGTTCGATAAAAAATTTCTTAATAAGAAATTATTAAAAAATTAGCAGGATAACAAAATAATTAATCATGAAATGCTAGTGATTAATATTCGATATTACGTTTCTTAATACAAAATTAAACACTGGTAATCAACATTCGATTTTAAATTTCTTGACAAAAGGTCAACTTAATAACAAGATAATTAATCTTAAAATGTTTATGATTTTCTTTCGAATATAATAGAACGTCGTTTTCATAAACGCGAAGTTTAAGGCAAGATTTATGAATTTCGCACAATTCCGCGTTATAATTACTTCGATTTTACGAAGCTGGATTAGACATACAACTATTTTGACCTCAACTTTAGATACGAAGAGCGTCAAGGCTAAACTTACCCAATCTTGCACGTGTTTGCCTTATCAATTTCCGTCCAATGAAATTCATTGCATCTCTGACAAATGCATCCCGAAAAACCGAGAAAAACACTACGAATAACTCACGATTGTGTTCGTAGAACGAGTTTAAAACGAAGCATAAGACAAACTTATCATCCATCGCGTTTCGTTTTAAAGGCAATTGTGGTGTCTTTGTTTCTAACAATTAAAGAATAAATCGCGAACGTAAAATTCGAACAGTGATAGGATAAATTTATTAACGATAAGTTTCTAATCTAAGTGGTTCTTTTGCATTGAATTAAAAATTGTAAAATAAAAAGAATTTGATATTTTAATAAGTTTTCACGATGACGAAGAAAGTTGAATTAAAGAGTGTACTGTAATTTGAAAAAAGAATAAGTTCAACTAAACAAGGATTTAAATATTATTGATACTTTTATTTATTAACGCCAAATATTTTATTCATTTAACATCATTAACTCATAGAAATATTTAATTTACTTTAAGACTTATTCGTTTAATAAATGTCGAGTTTGAAAATTATACTAAAGAAAAATAAATGCATTTAAGTTAAGACTTAAATATTTTATTTATTCTGTCTTAATTAATTTTTAAAATACATTACGATATTAATGTAAAAGTAAAGTAAAAAAATTCTAATCGAAAATTCCTTTTAGCAATAATTCTTTCGATCTTATTGTCAGATAAAATTTTAAAGTTTTCGAAAATATTTTAGAAACATTTAAGAAAATGGTGCTATTTATTTTATGTAAAACGATATTATACGCTTATTATTTATGTAAAACCAGAATATTCGAACTTTCAAATTGCGAAAATATTGCATTTAATTCGAGTAATGAAAACAATAGTCATCCACGCATTTCTAAATGCATTTCACAAGACAATAGAGCAATAAAGAGGGTACAGACACACGCGTGAGTGAGAAAGTGCATGCGAAAATTAGTTAGTAGAGGGGTAGTCAGACAAATATATCAGTCACACCGATTTCAACGAAATTTATTGCGCTGATAACACGGCTGTTAGTCCCGACGCATGCATTACGAGAGAAGTACGCTTAAAGTTTGCACGAACGACGCAGTAAAGCATATTGACATAGAATACCAACAAATTCGTTTTCCCATCTTTGAACTTTAGGAAACCTCTGTTCGCATATTCGCTTTGCGATAAAATTATCACGCGAAACGAATTAAACAGTATCAAATAACAAACTCTCGAGTACATAAATAAATCATCTAAACCGATTGAAACGAATAATATCCGGAAATTTGCGCTTTCTCGTTAAACCCAATTACGATTCGTTCACCCTGTATACGCGAATGAAAGTGTTCTTTTCATCGGCATCTCGACAGAGTCTGCCAACGAGAACCCTGATGAAAAAGAGCTCTCTTTCTCTTTTCCATCCCGATCTTAATCACGAAGAAACCGTCTCGAAACACGAATTCACCGATAACCGATTTTCGTTTCGGCAACCGACACCACAGCGCACGCGAGTTATCTTGCCCGTGATTGAACCGTCATTATGTGGGCGCAGAGAGGCGGAGCCTGATAACAGCCATTATCCGTTTGGCAAGTAAACTCCCGTCTATTTTCTATTCTTGTTCGTGTTTCCGTTTCGATGGTCTGCTCGTCGTCTCGTCGTCACATCGTACTTGCTCATCGTCCCGACGACGAGACGTCGCTTCGCACGGTTCACAACGCTTTGGCCAACGCTTCCGATCGCGTGGATCGCGAGGTGTCGTAGCAGGCTAGCAGCGAGCTAAGTGGATCGCTCCAGTTGTTCTGGTGATTGTTCTTTAAATTGGTGAATTAAATCCTGGTATTTGACTATCAGTCCCTTTGGTGGTGTAGATTTTCCGATGATGTGAAAGTCGGGATACTCGACACCGTTCCTCTTCATGGTAGTATGATGTTGAATCGTGGAGTTTACTCGGGGGTGAAGTTTTATCTTATATATCGTTCCGTTTGTGACCATCTGTGATCTTAATTGTGAGTTACGGGGAATTTTTGTTTATTGGCTGTACAAAGTTTAGCAATGCTTCTCTGTGTATTTAACCCTTTGTACTCGATGATTTTTTCGCAACAGAAGAATTGGAATTTAAAGATTTTCTACCACAAAGCCGATGATATTTTTCTATAAAAGTAAATAGAAAATCGTGTAATGATTAACGCATGGAATTATTTAATTCCAATGCATCGTACACTATTACACTATCTTAAGTTTAGTATATCAGTTGATATTGGTTGCTAAATTTTATTAAATGGTGACTGATGGTCACCTCTCGAGTGCAAAGGGTTAATTATTTCAATAATTCTAGAGAGTAGCGTGTTATTGTGTTGTTCAGACAAGGTCTGTTTGTTAATGGATATTTTTAATTTTACGCTGCTCAGTCATTTTTCTTTTTGTTTTTTGGTTAAAAGAGTTTTCTAATATAACGATTTTTGTTTAGTTTTAAATATAGAGGGGGTTTATTCTAGGGGTTACCTAGGTAGCTATACAAAATTTAGCAATGTTTTTGTGTGTATTTCAATAATTTTAGAAAGTATCGAATTATTGTGTTGTTCAGACAAGGTCTGTTTGTTAATGGAATTTTTAGTTTTACGCTGTTCATTCATTTTTCTTGGTAAATAGAATTTTCTAATGTAACGATTTCTGTTTAGTTTTAAATACAGAAGGGATTTATTCTAGGGGATACCAATGGAATTTTTAATTTTACGCTGTTCATTCATTTTTTTTTTTTTGGTAAAAAGAGTTTACTAAAGTAACGATTTCTGTTTAGTTTTAAATATAAAGGGGGTTTATTCTAGGAGTTACCAATGGAATTTTTAGTTTTACGCTGTTCATTCATTTTTCTTGGTAAAAAACAATTTTCTAATGTAATCCAATTTCTGTTTAGATTTGGTTTTGTTCGTTGGATCATTTTTATGCATAAATATATTTTGTTTGGTGAATTAATAGAGTTTGAAAATTCAATATAAAGGTGGTTTATTCTAGGAGTTACCTAGGTAGCTGTACAAAATTTAGCAATGTTTCTATGTATATTTCAATAATTTTAGAAAGTATCGTGTTATTGTGTTGTTTACACAAGGTCTATTCCTCAATTAAATTTTTAATTTTACGCTGTCTATTCATTTTTCTAATATAACGTGATTTCTGTTTAGTTTTGTTCGTTGGATCATTCTTATGCATATATATTTTTTGTTAGGCGAATTAACAGAATTAATTCAGAATTAATAAAGTTTCAAAATTCAATAATGTAACGTGATTTCTGTTTAGTTTTGTTCGTTGGATCATTCTTATGCATATATATTTTTTGTTTGGTGAATTAACAGAATTAATTCAGAATTAATAAAGTTTCGAAATTCAATATAGAAGGAGTTTTACTCTTATTATCGAAACTTTATATAATTAATTTGTTATAAGAGCGTACTGTTTAATAAATACATATTATTGAACATATAAAGTAGAAAAAATTGGAATCATTTTTCTTGTTGAAAAAGTTTTCTAATATAACGCGATCTCTGTTTATTTTCCTTCGTTAGTTCATTTTTATGCATTCTTTGATTTTATTAATTTATTGTTCGGTGCTTAATTGTTTTTTCAAATAATAAATAGTGTTTAGTTTAGAATTAATAGAGTTTGAAAATTCGATATAGGTTTTATCCTTACTCTTATTCTTGTCGAAATTTTAGGTAATTAACGTGATTTAAGAGCGTAGTGTTTAATAAATACATATTATTAAATATATAAGGTAGAAAAAATTGGAAGTGATTAGTTAGAAGTTGAATTGCTGTGACTGCTAATCTAACTGACTGTTTACATGTCTACACGTGGTCTTCTAGCATCGGTGCTAACAACATAACAGAAATCAGTTGTACAAGAGTATTTAATATATTAATTATTTGTCGTGTTTAATATAAAATACAGAAATAATTTAAAGCGTTTTGCAATGTGATTAAAAATAAATGAATAATGTTTATTGGGAATGTGTTCTAATAATAATTTATACTTTAAAAAGTAGATAACGTATTATAATATCAAAATTAAACTTTAGCGAATTTTATCATGAAAGAAAAATGGTCATTTTGTTATAGTATTAATTATATATAAATATGTCATTAATTAGTCATTAAAATTTCTATAAAATTATCAAATTTAAGAAATATCGACTTATATCTTTATTAGACTGATGAATTTTTATATTTTTATATTTTCTATGTATAACTTTAATTTAATTTCTCTTTATGATATTATCATATAATTTTATTTCATCTTATGGAATAGTATTTTATCATTTTATTATAAACGAAAACGTTATATTACTTTATTTTTACAATACTTCAATTACTCGTTATTTCAACAGAAACTATATTTTTGAATAATTGTTATTGCATTAAATATCCAAGTATTATTCTTTTTTTTAAACTGATTCAATTATTTTACTTTTTGAAGTTGAGAAATTGTATTATATACGTTGATCGGTAAAAGGAAACCTATTTTCTTACAAACACTTGCAATTAAAATTATAATGCTTTTTCTCTTTCCCAATAGAAACATAAACTTCGAAATAAGATCATTTTTAAATTACAAAAATTTATTTTCCTCTCCTTCACTTTTGATATTTTTATACACTCATTTATTCCATCCGCGTTTCTCCATTTTAAAATGACTCGATTGCAGTTTCTACATTATGACCCACATTTTATTCTTGTTCATTTAACACCTTTCTCGTGCACTTATTGGCTCTCTCACCTGTCAATTTTAAAACGACCTAACTCCAGCACCAATCAAAATTTTACTCGCTAAAAGAATTGGTTTATTCGTTCATTTGGATTGATTTAACCAAATCTGCGATTAAATATTTATTTATTACAAAAATATACTATAGGGAAATTCATGCTTCATTATACATGCAATTTTAGATCGCAACTCATTTTTGATACCTGTCTCTTTAACACTCTTTTCATTATCAATTTTACTCGTCAATTTCAAAATTACCTATCTATAACTACAATAAAAACTTAACTTAAAGGATTTAAAACTTAAATCCTTAACCACAATTATTGATCATGATCTATTCTCACACACCTCTCTTTAATTCTCCAATTTTCCAAATTCTTTCTAATCTACTCAATTTCTTAGCGTCTCCTCTTTTTCACTTCTAAAAAAAAAAAACAGAAAGAAAAATATTTTTCTTCGAAGAAAGTACCTATATACATTTTCACACACTTCTCTTTAATTCTCCAATTTTCCAATTTCATTCTAATCTACTTAACTTTTTTGCGTCTCCTCTCTTTCACTTCTCAAAAAAGGAAACTGAAAAAAAAGATATTTTTCTCCGAAGAAAGTACCTATATCCATTCTCACACACTTCTGTTTAATTCTCCAATTTGCCTACTTTTTCCTAATCTACCTAACTTCTTAGTGTCTCCTCTTTTTCACTTCTAAAAAAAAAAAACAGAAAGAAAAATATTTTTCTTCGAAGAAAGTACCTATATCCATTCTCACACACCTCTCTTTAATTCTCCAATTTTTCTACTTTTTCCTAATCTACATAACTTTTTCGCTTCTAAAAACAAAAAAAAAACAGAAAAAAAGATATTTTTCTCCGAAGAAAGTACCTATATTCCACGAACAAACCGAAAATCGTTTTACCGAGGAAAACGATCGCGAAAACCATCACTGCCTGGACTCTGGACCGGGTCCTAGAGGAATCGTCCTTCCATTGCAATCTTGACAGACCGTCGTCCCTTTCCTGATAATCTAACAAACAAGAGCGCGAACGCATCGAGACTGGTACTCGCAGCCGGATGCTACCAGCACGAATACACAGGTGACAAACGAGTTTCGCCATTTCTTCTTTCATGCTCCGCACCAGCGGGAGTGGAAGTGGCGGTCCGTGTCGTAGGGAAACATGTTTGGCCGCATAAAAAAGTTGGCACTTTTATTTTCCTCGGCCGCGATTAACCGACCCGACAGTGTCTACTTTCAGTCGAATCGCGAGACGAGACGGACTCCGAGGGCCCAGGAACACGCGGAGGAGAAGAAATGGATGCGATCAAGCATGGATGGTTCAGTGAAATTAACGATCTGTGGCCAGGTGTCTCGCTGTCCCTCGAGGTCGTCAAGATACTGCATCGGGAACGATCGCAGTATCAGGACGTGATGGTGCTCGACACGTAAATATCGCGATTTCCCTATCATAATTCCTAGCTTTGTCTCGGTGTGAGATGAACTGGTTTTGAGTTTAATTGCTAACGAACACGGTGCGGTGAAGATGCGGGCAGAACGTGATGATGGAGTCGCGTCGGAATTTTCTGAACACTGGTGAAATTTGCGCGAGTAGAATTGGCTGGCTGTTAAGCTAGGGGTTAAATCCAGATGCAGGTCGGATTTTGACGTTTTAGGAGTGGCTGGGAATGACAATAGCAGAGATTTTTAGGATCGACGAATCTCTCGAAACTTTGGTATTTTCATTCGAAGTACTGAGTAAAGGGGATTTTAATCGCGGTGCTTTAATCCTAGTGATTCTAGTGTTTTAATATTCTTCTTCCAGTGTTTCTGGTGTTATATTGTGGTCCCGATGTTTTATTTTTAATCACTGCGGTTATATCAGTCTTTTCTAGAATAATTTTCGGTCATTAATGTTTCGTATCGTAAGATATCATTATTCTAGATATTTTATTTTTAATCTCTGCAGTAATTTGACATCTGGATCTAAAAATTCTAATATGAGTCTTTTCTACAATAATTTTCGGTCATTAATGTTCCGTATTATAAGATATCATTATTCTAGATATTTTATTTTTAATCACTGCAGTAATTTGATATCTGGTTCTAAAAATCCTTATATCAGTCTTTTCTAAAATAATTTTTTGTCATTAATGTTTCGTATCGTAAGATATCCTTATTTTAGATATTTTATTTTTAATCACTGCAGTAATTTGACATCTGGATCTAAAAATTCTAATATCAGTGTTTTCTAGAATAATTTTCGATCATTAATGTTTCGTATCGTAAGCTATCCTTATTCTAGACGAAAGAGAAATTAATTAGGTTGATATTGTAAGATGTAAGATCCTTAATTTAGACGAAAGTTATGGAATGTGTCAAATAATTATAAAATTTTTCAGAGAAAATAATAAGTTCGTAATAAGTGAAAAGTGGAGAAAGTACATTAAGATCTGTGTTGTTATTTTCGAGTCCAGAATTGCTCGCTTACTAATTATCAACAGTTACTATTTTTAGACATATCGATGTTCTTCGTTGCATAATTCGATTTTTAAAGTTTATCGTGGTCTTTCACAATTCGAAGTGTATCTAATCTTCCGTTTGTACGAATGTGTATTTTACTGATAGATACAACGATTGCTGTAACACAATGCCCTTATCTTTATTTTCTGTCTTTCTTCTATAACGTGCCCTTTGTGTAATCCACGAAGATATAAATTAATTTATTGGTCTAGCGAGACAAATAATAAAATTCGGATTAAAAGAAAATGGAAAAGAATAAAGTAGAATGGAATTGAACTCGAAATAAGTTAGTTATTTGACATTGTTTCAAAGGGAACTTGTTTTAATTACACGTATACAGGAAATCACATGGAAGGACCCTAATTTTAGATGGTATCATACAATGCACGGAGAGAGATGAATTCTCGTACCAGGAGATGATTGCATTTTTACCATTGTGCAGCCACCCGAATCCAAAAACTGTAAGATATTACACATATCAGTTTTTTTATACACTTTTTGATCGTTCAATAATTTTATCTAACATGGAAATCTAGATTTAACTTTAATTAAAAGATTATTATTCTTATAAATTTAATAATACCTTCGTGATATTTCATTTAATTTAAACGATTAGCTATTGGAAAAGAAAAAGAAAGATTATTCGCGAAGAATATTTAAATGTAAATATTTTATTTAAATTTAAATGTAAAAAGGAAAATATAAGTAGCCAGTAATAATGTTGCAGTGACCTTGTTTTTAAATTATCTAATGCTTCTTTGAATATGTAAAAAATGAACGTTTAACAGATATTTCATAAATAATAATATATACGTATAATTAATAGAATTTTTTTAACAAACTGTACGTATTTACCTTTATGTTTTTATAATTGTTTTTCACGTTAATATTTGATATTGTATTATATATATCATAGAAAATTTGAAAAGTTATCAAGAAATGAAATCAATATTTTTCTATAGACTCCATAAAGATACTAGCAGTATTTGTTAATTAAAATTTTACTTTTTGTTGATGTATTTGGACAGGTTTTAATAGTTGGGGGTGGAGATGGTGGAGTTGCTCGTGAAGTAGCAAAACATCCACAAGTGGAACGAATCGTACAAGTCGAGATCGATCCGAAGGTACTGGAAGTATCGACGAAATATTTGCCTTCTATGGGTATTGGATTGGATCACCCTAAAGTGACTCTTAATGTGGGAGATGGCTTTCAATTTCTGAAGGAACACCGTGGGGAATTTGACGTTATAATCACTGATAGCAGTGACCCTATCGGTGAGTAAAGAACAAAGAAAATAAGACAATGAAGATAAAAATTTAATTAAACCTATTTTGTATTAAAAATTTTGTATTCGACTATTCTTATAAATTTTACTTTTAATTTCTAGCTTTTATTTTAATTTCTTACAGAATAAATTATACGTGAATGTGATACTTTTGAAAATTACTTTTGGATAAATTTTCTTATTTATTTGCATACGTTAATTATTCATATTTTAATTCTATAGTTTTGAAAATTTCTTAATATTAATATTTTTAAAAAATATTGTAAATTACGTGATAAAATAAATTATTTATTACATAACTAATAATGTGTAAAGAGAAACTCAATGCTGATTGGAAAAATTTTTAAATTGTTTATAACATCAATATTCGATGTTTAAGTGATTTTAATGGTAATTTTTGACTATTTAATGCAATTTAAAATGATTTAATATAAACTATTTTGGTTTAATATCATCGATATTTGATGATAGAAATATCTTTTTCGAAGAAATTAAATAAAATGACAAATTTTTACAAATTTAGGTCCAGCAGAGTGCCTGTTTCACAAATCATATTTCGATTTAATGAAAAGTGCATTGAAACCTGGTGGAATCGTTTGCAGTCAAGCGGGCACTGCATGGTTAAACCTCGATCACGTGACACAGACTCTGCAACATTGTAAATCTCTATTTCCGGTTGCATCTTACGGTGTCGTGTCTGTGCCTACCTATCCCACGGGACAAATTGGATTCGTCCTTGGTGGTTTAAGTACAGTGAGTACTAATTAAATACATTTCAATACTAAAATATTAGTAATATTAGTTATAAAATTAAAAATAACGTTTATAATTATTTTTAACAATATTGCACTAGTATTATACTCAATATTACTTATGATAAGTATATTTAAGTATTAGTAATAATAATATATCTAATATATTTAATGGTGTATATTATTAATATTTCTTTTCTCTTAATACCTAACAATTATTTTCTCCTATATAATATTTTTTACCTACAACGAATTTCGAAATTTTGTTTGCTATAATCGAAACCAAATTGAACTTGATTACCAATATAATTAATCAGGAATTAAAAATTAAAATATCTCTGCAACATATTCCAATGATCATAAAAGACTACCAATTTATAAATGAATTTCTATTCATTTTTTTATCAGCGATTATCGATTATCAAAAATTATGAATTTTCAGGAAACGAGTCTCAGAGAGCCAAAAAAGATTTTCAGTGACAGTGAGCTCGATCAGATGAACATGAAGTACTATAACGACGAAGTGCACAGGGCTGCATTCATTCTTCCAAGGTTTATAACAAAAGCACTGAACGTGGCACTCGCTGAGAACTAGTCATCGAATTTTCTGAAGAAATAATATAAAACGTTTTTTTTTTTTTTTATACCCAAGACTTTTGATACACGAGAGATCACTGTCATCGGTTGTACTTCAACTACCTCGATTATCGAGATATTTTATACTTATTAAATATACACTGTTTTTTGTATCAATTTCGATATTCAGTTATTAATATAAATGTTTTATAACTAATTAATAACATCACACATTCGTCACACGTACACGTGAGAACACTTTCTCAATGACACGACACAAAATGTTAGAAATTCTTTATTATTTCAATGTAATTAAGGCTAATATCTATGTTCGCGAATATTCGCTGTAATATAATAATAATAAAACAATATTCATCGTCATAATCACCATAGATGTACGTGGTACTTTGTAATTAATTAATAAGAATAAAGCAATAATATAATATAATCTAATATAATAATATAATATAATATTACAACTTGCAACATTCCACGACAGGACTTAATCGATTGTACTAAATATAACGATTAAAAATATCTTGTATATAAATCTGAATTGTCAAAGAAAGTGTTGAAAAAGTGTCAAAATTTGTAAAACCCGCCATTCCTTTTCTATCTCTCTCTCTCTCTTTCTCTCTCTGTCTCTCGTTGCGTTTTGTTTCTTTTTAATACCATTAACGACATATATATTTAATATATAATATATAGAGAATCTATCGTATAATTTCTTTCGTTTATATTTATATTTATACATATACTCTTTCTATATATCATGGCACACACCTATAAGTATATACGTATATAAAATAAAAACACGATTGACGATCGTTCTGAAAATATATAACACTAAATGCAGTAATGTATTACATATATTCTTATACGTATCCCTTTGGAGAAGCTCGACGATAAAAATCTAACTTCTGTTTCCTTGGAAACCATTTTCTTTTTCCTTCTTTTTCCTTTCTTCGGTGTAAAGGGATTCTCCGTACATATTTCCTTCCATATGTATATATATATATATATTTTTTTTATTTTCTTCCATTTTATAATTACACTATCGAACATTAGTAAAGCATCTGATTTTTTGGTAATATTTGAAGATCCTACGACTTTGCTACGAGCACGTGAAAAAAGCGGCAGCTCATTAGACTCAGGCACTTTTTTTTTTCATTTTATCGATTATTCTGCGTAAAGACACCGAAATTTACGCGAAATATTTCAACTATTTACAAATTCTTTATCTATCCTCGAAAGACTAACGATAATTGCACTAATCGATCACTTGGGACAGGTCTGTCCAACCGTAGACCTTCCAATCAATTCTCAGATCATTTTCATGTTTACGCACCTTGCCTGAAGTATTTCCGAAGGTACGTGATCATTTTAAACGCTTGTTCTTCAGTTGTATTTACATCTTATAATTTTTCAATAATCGTTCAATATAAAATTCATTTTTATAATAAAAAAAGTGCATCAACAAATTCATATTTTGGAAGAAATATAATCATAGTAGCAAAGTTTCTGTGTTATGTAAATTTGTGCATAAAAATGTTAAAAAACGTGTAAAAAGTATATAAAATTGACAAGTTTTTATGTATAGTGTAACCTTTCTTATACAGATTCAAGATTGAAACTGATATTTCACAATTATTTATGTTATTTCAACATTGAACCAATATTCACAGTCAATTTTATTACAATTTGCAATAAAATTATTATAATTCATGTCCATTGTAAAGCAACTAAGTATCTCGTTTTTAGCTTATAATCCAGAGTCAATGTTCTAGATAGTTTGTATTCATAATTTTCTTCAGAACTTGAATTTTATAAAATCTTACTGGCATTTCTATATAAATTTCATTAGAATATCTACAACCTTATAGTTTTAGTTAAGATTCGCAAAGCTCTATTATACACAATTTCTAAGTTAATTTTCATTACACTACTAATTTTCATTTTTTTTTTCTATCAAAAAAGCTTTGCAGTAACAAAAATAAAATTATCTATTCTAAGTTATTTTGCAATAAAATATTCAGTCCAATTTTTATTACAATATAATTTTTGCATACTTAGCAGTTACTCTTGTTTGCCTAAATAATATTTTGTTATCATTTTATGTATCAATATAATTGTTTTTGATTATTATAGTATACAGAATGATTCTGAAAGTTGAAAAAACATAACGGTTTAATTTTATAAATTATCTTATGTTTCATACAATTATTATCGACAATAATTTTAATACGTTAGAAAAGCTTTTTTCCTATAGATTGTTTTAGTAAATTATGATGTAGAAAAATATTAAAAATAAATGATGATATATGTTATTATTTATTTGAACAGGTAAGATTTATTATACTAAAAATATATATTTAGTATTCTTTAGTCCTCGGTAACTTCATCTTGTAAGTTATATACGTTACTATATAGGGTGAATGTTTACATAAAAAAGAAATAGTCTGCATTAAATTCCTCTCTCCATAAACCTTCTTCCGTTATTCGAAATAAAGTCGAATTAGAATCATTCTATATACATTTAACTCGTTTACGATCTTTACCTTAAGTTGGACAGTCCTGACTTTAAAGGTTGACGACCAAGTCGTCTTACAAAATTAACAAACACGAGCTACCGCGAACAAATGATAAACAGCGAGCAACACAGAAGATAATGTAAGTGAAGAACCATAAGTTCAAGCGACGATTAGCTTTCAGAACGAACAAAGGCGCACTTAAAGAGTAATGTTAATCCCGAAAAACGGAAAATGTTAAGGAGAAACAGGCGGGGACACCATGGGACTAAGCCGCACAGTGTCAGAAAGTTAATAAAATTAAATGATATGTTGCTTCTCTTGTTAATCCGTGGTCTTAAACTTAAAATTATGATAAATTAGATCTAAATTAAATCAGGTGAACGACGGCTATTAATCGCTTGTTGAGAACCAAAAAATAAAAGAAGAAATATCAGTTCAAACAAACATCCTTTTCCCTCGTTGGATAATGTTTAATCAAAATTGGTTGTTAAATATAAATATATTATATATTTAGAAAGGTGCAGACTCTTCTATATGAAATTATCTTTAGCCCATAAAATCGTCTTTTATCTGTAAATATATTATCTTTAAAAATTCTTTGAATCTATTTTTAAAAAGATATCTTAGAAAACCGAATGTGAATATTCATCACAATATAAATACAATATTGTTCATGTTAGATCAACATAAATAAATTTGTGGAAAAGGTGGACGGTTATATTCGAATCAATAGTTATCCTTATAAAGGCTAATTTCGAAAGCACATAGTTAATTCTATCTAAGGGCACTTTTCTATCGTTTTATCATAAAGATTATCATACAAAGATGAGATTTCATCATTATCATTTTGGTATACCAAGACAGTGAACATGTTAGTATCTAGAATGGAAATTGAGTGATTTCGAATCTATTCCTTGATAGGATGTTTAATGATACAAGTTTATGAATGTAAATCATAAATTTGGAGATATTGTTTTTGAGCTACTATAGAAACTTAGGTATTAATTACAAATATGGTACGCATCGACAAAGCAAGTATCCTATAATCTGAGGCAGTTCAAATAAAATAAAAAGTTTCATGTAATATGAACTTCATATTTAATATTATTAAACGCAAATCGTACGATTCTTCTTAACAAAATCATTAACTTCGTAAAATTAATTTCAAGAATTTTCTAAAATTAGAAATACGCTTTTTATTTCAAGAGTATGATATAAATTATTCAAACTATTGTCCTTGTAAATATAATCATTACATGCTTAATAAAATAACTACTAAATATCTTATTTTCAAATAATAATATAAAAGCAATAATAAATAGTGGTATGCTAAATAATGTATAGTTATATAATAAAATTTGTATAAATTTCAAATAAACTATATATTATTAATTGGACTTACTTTTGTATATAAATAAAATTTAGAAACAAACTTAAATACAGTTAAAACACAATATTAAAAATAGCACGGCAAGATGTATCAAGAACATTATTGAAATACTTAAACATAATGTTGTCTTGTAAATGATGCATAGATAAGTGAAAGAATAATTAAAACAATACCTTTATTCTATTAACAAGTATACCTTTAATTTTGTTGATTGGAAACGTACGATTTGATAAAATATTAAGTTAATTAAATTATTCCTTTATTGGATATGTGTCAATAACATATCCAATATGATAGCCAAAAACAATTCGTCCCCAATATATGAAAAATGCATGTTTAGTATGTGCCAATTACGACACTGCCACCACGTTTTTGTCGTTTATATTTATCAACACGTTTTTTTCACTTTTTCTTTCCTATCTTCACTTACGGTTCCCGTGGTTTCGTGCGAGACTGATCAGTTTTTATACATATCTACAACCAAGCTCGCGCAAACCTTACACACCTCGGTTTCAGTTATGTCTGGTCGATTTTTATACTTGGCCTGTCGAATGGCAGTGAGTCTTCCTCTAGCTTCTTCCAGTTCTCTCTCGATACGGAGAACTTCAGATCTGGCATTTATCTCCTGGGCTATACCACCAACCATTCTGCGGTTCAGAATCAAAGATCTATCTTCTTCTTGTTGGATAGCCTGCTGGGCTGCTCGTACTAAATTGTCTGTAGCACGTTTCACAGCATTTCCAGCTGCTTGCAAACGTTTTGTGCTCTCGCTGTCTGGGTCAGCTTTTACTTTGCAAGCAACCAATAATTGGGCTGTACTGCTGGCAACTTGTTTCGCACTCGAAATCAATTTTTCTTCAGAGCTGACACCTTGTACTAAAGCATTTGCTGATTCAACGAGACTATGGGTCGCAGCTGCGACCATTCTCGCAGCAGAAATTAAACCTTCGGACCACTGGCCATCGTCAGAGCTGGTTAGAGGTGTTCGGGAAACCTTTCCTGTTGCTATTAACTCCCTTTGAGCAGCGCTAGCTGCTTTTATAAGTGCCGATGTAGCGGCAGCAATTGATTTGGCAGCTTCCAGGATCATTTCGTCGAAATTCATGTCTTCGTTTGCCTCCTATAACGTAAAAGTAGAAAATTGAAATACGTGGATTAAATAGTTGGAATTTTCTAATAGTCAAACATGGAAATATTTGGTTGGTAGAAGTAATCTAGTCAAAGTGTATTCAATTACTAATTACAATTACTAATTATAAGTGATTAAAACTGTAAATCTTTATTTATTGCTACTACTATTATTATTGGTCTAATGATTTATAGAATTGTATAGATTAATCTAATCAGTCTATAGCTAATATATTATTTCAATTATATTAAACTAAATACTTCACAACCATATGACTACATAAATATAATAAATATGGCTAAATCAAACCAAGTTTACTTCAGGAGTTAAAATGTACATATAACTGCCTTTTATTCTCACCATCCATTTGATTTCCGCTGATTTTTCTAACTGCCATAATAATATGTTTGATTCCTGGTCGATTCTTTAAAAAACAACCAAGAATATCAAACATATCTTACAGAAGTCAGAGTGCTTTCTAGTTTTTCATGGAATCCTTTATTGTCATCAGTACACTTAAATTAAGTATTAAGTTTCATTTATAGAAACAATTGAAAAACCATATTACCGATAAATGACAAAGGATATTTTTCATTCAAATTGCTTTTTACTGAATATGTAAAAACTATTTGTCACTCTATGTGATTCAAATAGTACAATAAATTATTCATAATACTAATAATAATAATATATCTAAGAAAGCTTACCTGTATGCTTCTTCTAGGTCTCAAACTAGCAAGCTTTTTAGCAGCAGCATCAATGCTGGCAGCAGCACCTAGCAGATCATTTTCTGCAATCACTGTGGGATCATCAGGATCCACCCAGTCATTGCCTTTCAGTAATTCAGCTACAGCTACCAATTCGGTGACACACTGTGCAATCTTTCTGCTAATAGGAGGTAAAGTATGCTTTGCATCGCCAGATCTTGAAGATATTTGTAAGATAGATTGCAGCAGTTCCCTATAATTAATACCGACATCGTGACCAGCCTGAAGTGTTCTATCCCTCAACTCGGCTGTTTCTGCACAATTATAAGCTGCTCCTTTGCAAATTATCAGCATATCACTGATGGCTTTTCGCCCCATGTTTGCAGCTGCAATTATGTCGTCCTGTTTACAGCTGTTTCCTGCAGCCACTGCTTTAGCCGTGGAAATAGTGATGCTCTTGGTGCAACGAACGAGGTCTTCTGGAGTCACGTTGGTCTTCTGAATTTCTGCGGTGTTCAAAGCGCGGATTTCTTGCGCTATAGCTTCGATAGTTGATTCCAGAGCCCTGGTACCTCGAGTATGCTCATCTTCGACGGCTTTCACTGTCTTCAGCAGAGATGTCACGTTGGTCACCATCACCTGAAGACGAAAAGATAAAGGAAATTACACTGTGTTCTATTAGCATTAGAGATGACAATCTGGGTACTGCTTTTAAAGTACTCATTATTGAAAATAAGTGTGAGAATTACTGATGAATAGAACTAAAAATCGAGTAATTTCATTTGGTATTCGCATGTTATTCAATAAAGTTGATAAATATTGGATTTCGAATTACACGATTTTTAGATTACTGTACTCTAAATAAAATATAAAATATGTTATGGTGTTAATACAATAGTTGTCAGTCGAGTGTCCTGAATAAAATGCCGATGAGATGTTCTGCTGCACAAGAACCTTGAGAAAAGTTAATGTACTCCTTACATACAATTAGTGAGTTTCTAATATTGTTATTAGCCTCTAGATAAAACATTAACCCCTTTAGTGCCAGATGACGATATATCGTCGTTCAATGCACTTGCCAAAAGTGCCAACAACGATTTATCGTTGCCTATGCAATTTCTGCACATTGTGAGAAAGCTCTATCTCAAAATAAATTTATGAAACGTTATAAGCGGTCGAATTTCATTGCGGAAGAATTAAAAAAATTGTTTAATTATTTATTATATTCGATGCTTTGTATACACTGAAGCCACAAAGTAGAATCTTAAGAAAGTTAGTTTCTTGGGATCGTAAGCACAATATGTTTACTAAATCTTTTTTATGATTGATTAAAATATTTCGTTTGGTCTTTCTTTGACTTCTCTAAAAAGTATTTCTTAGCAGTCACTGTTCGAAAACCGCCACCTTTTTGATACAATTACAATTAGTAGGAGAGAATTTTGTCAATTTTGTTGCTACTTTTTTACAAAAATTACACCACGTTAAGAATATGGATCACGAAGAATTAGTTCGATTTATTGACGCGTTAGAACCAAGTGAAGAAGATTATTAAATCAAGAATTTGTTACTTCATACTACATAAAACTGTAATCAAACGATTATTATTCTTATGTGCAAATATTGTTTGTAGAAGAGAAACTTGTTTCTATGTTTTTCATCTTGTTTTATATCGATGCTATTCGTAATTTCAGTAATTATATTTTCAGTAAATATTGAAATACAATTAGCATTACATTATTCTCCCTTTGTTCCGTAATACGCTGCATTTTGAATTTTTTAAATATCATTCTTGGTTTTAAAGAGAAAAGTTTTTATGAATTTTTCTCCAAATTTTAATAAATTCGTCCTGTTATTTTGGCATAGGCACTAAAAGAGTTAAAAAAGGGGTTAAACTGATCGTTGCAAAATGATATTAGAAAATAAAAGAAGCATAAAACTGACATTATCCCCCACCGTGTCTTCATCAAAATTTTTATACCAAAATTAATCGTTATATCCGGCATGACTTATTAATATCATCATAAATCGTGGGAAAATCATCTTAACCGCAGTTTAAACTAGTTAGCAACGATAAAAGAAATCTTCTCGAAAATGTTATTGTCACCCCAAATTCTCCCTAACAAACAACGTATTAATATCTGATTAGTTGACGAAGCATTAAGCACAATGCTATTAATCGTTAATGCACACACGTTTGCAAGTAGAATGTACGTACCTAAGGGTTGTTTTGCTTTTTTTTTGAAAAAAATATCTGTCCACGGATTGATTAATGTACTCTTATAAACGGTGTGTGGCATATTAAAAATTTGATGATTTATTTTTTCGTTGATTACAAGAGAAGAAAAAATAACAGGGAAGAAAAAAAAAAGAGTTTAAGAAGGGGAGATATGAAATATGGTACAAAGTATAGTAATACCTCGACTGTGAAGCACGATACAATTGTTCGCATAGCAAGAATGATGTCTACAAATACGAATGCGTGTGAATGACTGAAAATGCAGCAGAAGCGCATCCTGTTATTATATTCCGAATTATTATATTATTCGTGATCTTTTGCATACAAGGAACTCTATACTATAAATGCTTCAATGTAACTCGACGATAATTCGAATAAGAAAAGAACTGTTAAATGCAAATTTGATGATCAAATTCGTCACCAAGTTCTCTTTCGGTAATGTCTTTCCAATGGAATTTTTTTGCAAGTATTTTCTGTAAAGAAAGGCTTTTTGACACGTCTGTTTTTACCCTTTCGGTACTTTGTACTACCTTATTTTCTCTTCTAAAACCTTTTTTTTTAATTCCAATTTCTATGTAATAACAAAGCCGACTAGATTACAAAATTGAAGCAGAAATGCAAAGTCTGCTATTTATTTAATTACTTTTCCCATACTTCAATTTTAGATCAAAGAAAATATGTAATTCAACTGACTGCACAACTGGGACTAAAGATTTTTATTAATCAATATGTACCATTTCTCAATATTTTATCCAATAATATCTCACAAGTGCTAGGTACTCAAGCTATTAAAACCAATTAGTACCACTGATCTCAGACTTTCTATTTTTACAGTTACTGGAAGAAGTGTTATGTGTTATGTCTTCTTTACTAAATGAAGTTTCTAATTTCTTTCTCCTTCCATTTTTACTTATCAGAATTAGTAATGAAGTGCATAGAAAAATTACTAATAATATACTACTGGCAGTGACCTATAGGCAATAAAAAAGTCTCTGAACAATTCCATTTTGTACGCTAAGGCTCAAAAAGCATTTGAAGAGATGTCCATACGTATATGTAACTAATAAATTGGAAAATTAATAGAAAGATAATTAATAGAGAGTGAATGGTCATAAGTAATAAAAACCTTGAACTCTAATCACAATGTACCAAAAGGGTAGACATCGCGTTTATTCAGATTCAATTGAAATGGCTGTAAAGAGCACGGCTGGACCAATGCTTCTCTACATGAGCAACAGCAAATCAGAAGTTCGCTGAGTCGGTTGTTCGCTCTCTGAGGCTGAGAGCAGACGTATCAGCTCCTCCTCTTGATCGGACACGAACCATTCGGACTCCGAGCCGCCGACGTCACTCAGAGGCATCAGCTGCTGGTGTAGCTGCTGTTCTAACACCTATCCGGATCGGCCAGACCAAAATCGTCAATGAAAACTCACAATTAAAGTCCACCAAGTTCGTGAGAAAATCTTTCGCTACTTATCATCGCGTGTAACAAATCTCATCTCAACAAGCAAAACAAAGCCGGATAAGAATGTATATGTTCATATCGTTGAAGCAAAAATCGGTTCTGCCTCACGCACATCTATTCTACATACTTTCCATCAAGGGAACACAGACCGAGTTTATAGTATCACACACGCTAGAAAGAGAAGATGGAACATCGAACGAGTAGGAGAGTGCAAGGTGGACTTTAATAGCTTGACAGTGAACCTTCTTGGTCGAGGCTGCTCTAACAATTACGCCGGGCGTGCAAGGTCATCGACAATTACTTCTGATTTACTCTTGTACCATTTTGTATCTTTTTCTTTCCTTCTTTCCATTTTTCTTTTTAGTCGGTTAGAGGTGAAATGGAACAATTTATCGATTAAAGTCCACCCAAAAAATAACGGGAAGTTGGTTCATGGTTAAGCGTGAAGACCAAATTTAGTGTGTTAACGAGAAACAACAACGAGGCACTGTTAGGTTCGGCTTCATGGGATTCCAAATGTCCTGCTTCGATTTCTCCCTCTCTGAGAATTAATATGCGATCTTTGCTGCGGTTAATACTGTTTAATCAAGCTTTTCCCAACCTAGATATCGCAATGCTTAAATTATTATTACAATAGTAATAAAATCGAAGTCAATACTGTTAAAACAATCTAATAGATTTAATGATTCAACGTATACTCAAAGATGACTGAAAGGACAATTATCCATTACTCTAAAGTAAATATGATGCTTGTAATTTGTGTAAAAGAAGTTAGAAATCTTCATGACTTTTTCACAAATGTAAAAAGTATTAGAAAATTTTGTTTCACAACATTTCTGTAATTCCTCTTCTCCAGAATACCAGTAACCTTTCTTCAGTACTAACTGGGAAATCAAGGACAAACACCCTGTTTAGTCACATACATGTATCTTCCATAAAGCTCTACTTCCTGATGTATTTCGACGCTGCCATTCCATTACAAGCCTCTTCCACTCAAGCGTCTCTCCGAGACAAAGTTAATACTAAGCCAACAACAGTAGACTCCTTTGTCCAACCGCAACACTGAGGTGAACACAAGTAAAGCGACAAGAAAAGGAATGATTGTGAAATGAATCATCTTACCTTGGCAGAATCCTTCAAGTGTGCCATGCTAGGATCATTGATAGGCTTCCCACTAGCTGCTTTGGTGGCATGTATCAAATCTCCAAGTGCAGAAGCCACGTCTTTCACCGCGTTGATTAGCATTACTTGAGCCTCAGGATTCTGGCTACCCAGACTGGCCGCGCCATATTTGACCACTTCAGCGAGCTGAACGATGGTTGAAACAGCATTTTGAGCTGCGACTGCCAGCTGCTCCTGAGACGAAGCTGCGCCTGCTACTAGCGTTTTGGTATCTTCAACGAGAGCCTTAGCTGTCTTCAAGATGTTCTCTCTATGGTCGGCAAAAGTATCGCCTTCGTTCTCTGCGTGCAAAGTTCCAGCAGTGGCAAACATGATCGTGGTGTCCAGGTCACCGATAATGCCGGACACGGTGCTTGCAGCATTAATACAGGCTTGAGTGCCTCTAGAACCAGCCTGCAGAGCAGCTAACACCTGGGATACCTTCTCTGTAACGATCTTGCTGTGTTCTGCTACTTCTCGTTGAGCGTAAGCGTCGCCTGGTGACATCTGACATGTTCCTGCTGCTCGTACTATGTCTGCACAGGCTCTGCCAAGTTCTTGAACACCTGTGCGAAGTCTCGCAGATACGTCGGCGTTTGATGCAGCTGCTGAGGCTCCGGATGTATCACGGGCTAGCTGAGTATACTTGTGAGAGATGTCCACTGCGAGTGGGCCTAGTCTGGCTACGTCAGTGCTGGATTTTGTGGACTGGAATGAATAAAAATTAGATATAATTACCATTTTGTACTCGTTCTCCTACATTCTTTTACATTAATTAATCACTCTTATATTCCTGAATACAGTATACACAGCAAAATATTTAAAGTATAATACAAATAAATAGATGAATTATACTTTCATTGTTCTTAAAGAAATAATGGCTAGTACAACGTAACAATGCTAGAAGAACATCAATCTAAATATTACAAAATTTTGAATGGAATAATTAAATATTATAGTAATATTCGAATAGTTATCTACCATTTCTTGTGCTAGTCGAGCAATCTCTTTAGCAGCTTCCACCATACTGGTCTGGTAATCCACATAAGAATCCACGGTATCGATCGTAGACATTCTGTGATCTTCTAATCTAACCATAGCACGAGAAATTGTGTCAATCAATCCGGTAACGATACCATTAGATGTTGAAATTGTCTCCAAAGTGTTTTGCAATTCTTGTAGTGCATCTTTCATGGATTCTACTGTTTCGTCCACTTCCGTATGTAGATTGATAGCCTTTGGATTACCACCGGACTCCTTTGTCACGCAGACGAGTTGCAGAGCAGATTCGGTGACGGTTTTCGTTTGATCCAGTAGCACCATTTGTTGTTTCGAGTGTACCATGTTTGAAGCAGCACCAATAGCACCAGAGACCAGAGGCTCACAGTACAAAGCAATCTGGTTCACAGCATGTCCCACATTCTCGGCCTCGTATTTGGCAGCTGTTCGAAGAGGCTCCAGTTTTTCTCGTAGCTCGCTAGCGCTGCTTTCCATTTGATCGGTGAATCCTTGTACAGTGTTCTCTCTTCTTGGTACCAGCGCTTGTGAAACGGCGCTGAGGGACGCTGCGTCCAGTTCTCGAATCCTAGCTGACAGTTTTTCAATCGCAGCATCGCATTCCTTTTGTCCAGGTGCCTTGTCACGGATAGAAGCAACTAAGGACTTGATCGAATCGCTAACACTCTTGCTATGGTTTGCCAATAATTGCCAAGTTGGAGGATCTTTAGGACTGACTGCTAGGCTTTTGGCGGCTCGCACCATTGCGCAAGAACCATCGATGATAGCTTTACCAGCACTGGTTATTGGTTCCTGAGCAGCCCTAGCTGCGATGGATATCTTTGCAGGTTGACTTGCAAATTCAGGAGAACCAGCGAAGGTGCATAGGTTGTCAACTGCTTCCAAAAGTGGCTTGGTAGCCTCTGCACATCTTTCTCTGTTAGCCTCAGAATAATCCTGATCCAGTGCTTTGATCTCTTTCACTAGGGCTGACGTTGAATTGGCAACATCCTTGGCTGATTGAACGAAGTGTCGTTTGGCAACAGGATTGCTAGTTTTGTTCGAAGCTTCGCGGCAAGCGTTGCAAAGAGCGCTTGTATATTTAGCAATCATGGTAGCTGCTGAGAGGACTTGTTGCTCAGTGCTGGTGGGATTTCCTAAGCTTTGACAACCGGTATGAATAGCCTGTGCGGCTCTGAGAAATTGGGCCTGATCAACTAAGCCTGGTTTTCCAGCCACCGAAGTTGGGTCACTTACTCCTGCTAGATACGCGGCCTGAGCAGCTGCTTCTATCAATCCACAAATCGATGATGAGACACCTCTGACAGCTACTGAGAATTGCTCGTGCTCTGACTTCTTTGCATGATTAGCTATGCCTGTCATTCCGTCGCCAAGACTCTTACTCTTTTCCATTACAGTCTCAAGGCACTCAAAGTAACTTGCATCAGAGATTGGCTCGCTAGGATTGTCAAGAAGCGATCTCATTGACTGAATGTTCCTGATGGCATTGTCACATTCATTTTGTCCAGGTGCAGCTGAAGTACAAACGTCGACAAGATAGTTGATGGAATCTGTTACAGCTCTTGCAGCTGCTGACAACTGATTCTTCGCGTTTGGAGCGCTAGGATCGGCTGCTACTGATTTGGCAGTTACTAAAAGCTTGCTGGATGTCATACTGACGTTCTTCAAAGAAACCACCATTTGGCTTCTAGTTTCAATAGCTGTCTGACCAGCCATTTCCATACCGACACCCAATAGGTCTCCAAAAGCGTTGGTAAATTGCTTGGAAGAACTGGCCAGCTGCACAGGAGAACGCACCGATGACACTACGTTTGAAGAAGCATCGTTCAGGTTTGCAGCTGCGTTGTTCAGATCACTTTGTAGTTGTCTGTAGAAAACAGATCAGTAACTTGTACATTTATTATATCAAGACAAGAAGGTAATTGTAATAAATGATATATTACATCAAGTTAAACGCTGATTTAGTACTCTGATTTATTAGTTGAATTAATAAAGAAATTGTACTGATGATTATATTGAGCATAATTGCACAATAAAAAGGAAATAACCGTGAGATAAACGTTAATAAAACGAGACATGTTTTATATTTAATTCCCATGATATAAACTTATTTATTTGTTATACTGTATTATAATATAATCAAATTTTGAAAGAAATGGAAATGCATTATTAATAGTCAGAATTGAATAAGGAAATAATTATATTGCAAAAGAAAATTAAATTTCTACATATAGAATATTTAATTTCAAAATATTTAGCACCAGTGTCAAGTGCTTACTGCTATTCAAATTTATCGCTTACTATTCTCTCTAGAGATTCAAATGTGTGTCAATGAGTGATAAGCGAAATGAGACAACCAAAAGGTAACTAATAGTGCACTATTTGATAACGACTATCTTATCAATAACCTGAAGCATAACTTTTACATACCCGTAGCTTTTATTGGTTTGCGGGAACTCATTCATGCTAAGGACTTGAGTCATGTCGTCGATATTCTTGATCGCATCATCTACGTCTCTTTGTCCAGGTAAGCAAGACACACACTTGTTCAACGAATTAGACACATCCTTGGCAACTGCAGCTAAATTAGCTTCGTTATCTATATTATCAGGATTTTTCAGAGCCCTTCTAGCTTCTTTAACTAGTCTCAATGACTTCAGAATCACATCATCAGCAGTCATCAGGACCTTCTTTTGAGTGTCTGGTTGATTCGAGGTTGCAGCCACTCCACGAACAGCATAAGTCAAATCTTTTAGAGCAGATGCTGTTTCTCTAGCTGCGCTTCCAGTGTAATTCTCGTTTCCTTGCTTAGCAGCAGATAAAAGCTGTGCCATAGCAAATCCTACGTTCTTCGACGTGGCGCCTAGTCGAAGAGCAGTAGTTTCTGTTGTCTCGTCAGGTAATGGCCTCAAAGATGCAGCTTCTACGGCTCTATAGAACTCTCCCAATTCGTCTTTCAAACTGTTTATCAATTCTTCAGCTGCATCTAATTCTAAACCACCACAAGCTTCCCTAGCACGCGTTACAGCGGATCTCAAATCCGACAGAGAAGCACCCAATTGCTGAGAAGTGTTATTCAGCTGTAGAGCAGAAGCTTGGTCTGTCACTGTTGGTAAAACTGCCCTGGCAGCCTTTACTACGGAAGTACCAGGTTGTAAGAACTGTTCAGATGCATTAATCAGGTTCAATTGTGCTGTAGGATTATCTGGTTGAGCCTGTGTTCCTTTCACTCCAGCTACAAGATGTGGTATATGCTGTGCCATAGTGTGACACTCTATGTTCAATTCCTCTTGACTACTTGGGTTTGTATTATGATGAACGGCACCTGTTGAAGCAGCAATGCATTGAGTAGCAGTGGAAGCAGCTTGTTTAGCACAAGCTTCTAGTCTATTGATCAATTTTCTTCTCAAAGCTGGAGTAGCAGCAGCAGTAGTGGCTGCCCTTAATTCTTCAGCAGCTTGACGCAACTGATCTTGCATTTTAGCATCATGTGGACTACTAGCACATTGTCTAGCAGCCTCCACCATTTTAGCTGTAGCATCAGCAAGCACCTTAGCAGCAGCTAATAATCTACGCTGCTGTTCTGAATCAGTCTGCCTTTCTGCTTCACCCTTTATACTTTGAATCAACTGTGCTGTTGCTTGACCAACTACTCTTGCTTGTCTCACCATATCACCAGCATCTCCAGTGCTAGCAAACAATTTATCAGTAGCTACTAATATAGTCTCCACTGCTCCTTCCTGGATAGATTCTTTGGCTCGTTCTCCTCTGGTAGCTGTTTTAATGTGGTTCAACAAGTCGCTTAATGTTCTACTGACTTCACTGGCAGCTGCATTCAGCTCCTTCATAAGGTTTTCATCGCTGCACGTTTCATTGCAGACTTCTAATAGGCCCTCAACAGCTTTAGTTACTTCACGAACAGCATTCATTAGCTGCGTTTGACAAGCTGGGGAGTGCAAAGTTGGCGCAACGACCTTTGCACAGGCCACTAATTGTGATGTTGCCAGAGCACATTGCGTGGCAGCTGAGATTACACGATTTTGAGTTGCAGAATCCTCACAGGTAGCTGCAATGTTCTTTGCTTTCAGCACCAGAGCAGCAGTTGAATTAGCCACAGCCTTAGCCAAGGCTAGTAACATGTCTTGAAGCTCCCGATTAGCATCATTCTCTTCACCTATGGTTGTCAGCACCTGGTGTGAAGCTTCACCGACACGGGATGCGGCATTCAGTAAGTTCTGTCTTGGCTATAGTAAGTAAAGATAAGTAATTAGACAAGGAGTTTAGTAAATAAAGCTATTAAACAATTTATAGGTGAACAAGAAAAAATAAATAAAAGCACTGCAGATAGAATGTATAAGTTTTCTTGAAATATAATAATTTAATAAAAGGTATTGAAAGGAATTCTGAATTGATTATGTTTGCTATTATATAAACGAGTTAAAAATATTTAGAAAAATGGAACTTTTTCTGTATTATTTAATCTGGAAGGCAAATAAAAATGAAGAAAAAGTTTTCTTTTTTTTTATCAGTTAGAAAATATTTGTCACCAAGATACAAGTAAAATATTCAATCAGATAAATGAGGAATAATGCATAACGTGCAACTGCTTCCTGGTACAGGAAAAAAGTAAGTTAATCAGTTGTTGGTATTGCACATATTACATATTAATGAGTTTTTTCAATATATCTACTAGAATTCACATAATATTACTCCAATGATTAGCAAGCTAATGTTTATTTACAGATACGTTTTGTTATTTTTATTACATCTAATTGTTGTAGCAGATTATTTTATAACTAATTATAATTAATGAACAATTTTAAAAAATATGAAGATTGTGAAATTTTATACTCTATCTGCAATGTGCTTATGAGAAACATTCATTCATTACAACAAAAGGAAAAGGAAATATTCTTATTTTTATTCTTTGAAAATAAAGAAAAACTAACTTGCATTATTATAATAAAAAAAGTACTCTAAGTAATGCCAAAGTATTCCAAAAAGCTGCAAGTTAACATTGTGCAGATAATTGAAAATGAAGCACAAATGGTAATGTACATAGTGGATTTATAAAAACTGAGATCTGTAATAACTTGCGACATTCTATAATGTTCTCTAGTATTTGTGCTTACGTATCGTTCGTAGGAAGAAATCGCTATATAGAAAGGCTGCACAAAAGAGCACAATTTAAGATAAGATCTCCAAAATTAACGAAGGCAATATCCAAAATCATGATAAATTTATAATGATTTCAGTCAGTGCTAAATGTATCTAAATTTGTTCTAAATATTGATTTACAAATGGTAACTGAAATTTATCAAATTTTTATCCAATTTTGTGCTTTCAACACATTGCTGTATTATCTTCAGTTTGTACTATAAGTACAAATTAAATATGTCATAACTACAGAGTAAAGAAAGTTTCATTAAAAAGGTATTTATCACATGCTTAGATCTATGTATGAGCTCCTTAAATACAACACTCCCAGAACTAAAAAATAATCACTAATCAAACCTTAATTTAAAAACTACCAAAAACTTTTCTTTGAAAGGAATTTCATTACACATAAATGGAAAAACTTTTAGAAAATAGTCTCCAGCAAAAAGAAACAGTAAACTCTTCCTATTCCCCAAGAATCAAGAAAACCAACAAGAAAAAGGACTTATGAAATCAACATAATAGTAAATCCAGCTATGAAAAAATTTCTAAGATGTCAATTACAAACCAAATAACTTTAAAAATACGTTGACTTGACTAACAAAATATTGATATCCGTATCAGGCTAACTTCTATCTACATCATATATTCAAACCTTATCTAAACCATGCCTAACATTTCAAATAAAGATATCCAGAGGGCAATATCCAGTACTAAATATAACACAAGACTTTTACTAGCATTTAAGAAGCTCATACAAAATATTTCACTGCTTGCCATGAAAGGATCAGAACATGGTACCTCCTTGGTTTCAGGCTCTGTGGCCTTCAGCAAGTCTGAGAATGCAGAGCAGAGCTTCCTAGCGGCGTCTAGCAGCTTATCTCCCGATGACTCGTCATCCATTAAGGCGGCGATCATTCTGACACCCTTGGTCATCTCCGGGAGATTGGTAGCGATCGTTGTGATAGCTGCACCAACCGCTGTGTGATCCACGTCGTCGGCAGGGCCGGATGTCAGGGTGACTACTTGAGCTGTGGCAGCGTTCATCGCTGCGATCTGAGAACCAACGTTCTGCTTGTGCGTATCGATCGTCTGTTCGATCCATTTCAACGAGGCTGGATCGGTACCCAGTTCCGGAAGCTGAGCCTTGCAGGACAGCTCGGTCTCCGCGATGTGGATCACCTCGTGACCAGCGGTGATAGTCGACAGTAAGGCACGTTGTGGTTCGGACAGGACGGATGTAACCTTGGTTTGTTGCACCTGGTTGTGATGAGTATTCATTTAGTAAATGATAAACAGTGGATGAATGAATCTATGTGTTACTTATTCGTGAGTTTGGAGACTTGAAGGTGTTTCATCTACTTGATCAAAATTTTCTAATTGTCTGAGAATAAACACTTTTTTAATATAGTGAATTTTTTAAAATTATTTTTCAATAACATTGTTATTTTGTGAATAACAAAAATGTGGGTGAAATTGTTTAATCAAAGTAATAAAACCAAAATTGTAGATGAAGTTAGAGACATATTTTCTGTAAATTATTTATTTTCTCACCGTTGGATTGTATGATAAAAAAATCATTGGAAAATTTGGAAGAAAATTGAATAGTTGCAAAAATTGATTTAATTCTAGTATTTAAGTTTTTACAGAAACATGGCTGTAACGAGCAAACATACAATAAATAAATTGAAAATAAATTTAACATTTTGAATTCGTTTTTTAACAATTTCTAAAAATTGTACACCTTCATGTTTTCAATTTTTAAATAAAATCAGTGCTATTACGAAATAATCGGTCCTCAGTGACGGATATGCAAGGAGAATAAAAAATGCATACTAAACGGAGTTGTATGCAGCATTGAAAAGCAAAATTCTCATGATAGAGTATCAATTAATAAATGAATTAAATTTTACAGAACTGAATACACTTTCATATCTCAGTGATTTCCAATTTTTAGTCACGAAAATAAAATTGAACGAAAATAAAAATCGAAAGGATATAACAAAAATTTATTTAACAGCCAATTATAAATAACTGAAAGTTGTATCATCGTGTACCTACTCTGTGTCCGCAATAGAAGGCGCCTAGCATGAAAACAAATTTAACCGTCAATTAGTCGTTTACGAAATTGTTCGATGTGCAACGAAATCATTTTATTATAGTAAACTCTAGAACTTAAATACACCGTCGATATTCGCTGCGATCCATACAAAAATAGTTCAACTAAGCTACTACTATAACAAAGCGGTCTAGCAGCTCCTGCTGAAGTGAATGATCAGTGTTGCTTGTTAGGAAATTTCATTACATATTGAAAATAACAATTAATATATTTTAATTTCAATTAGGCTGAATGTGCAATTATTTCAAACTACTTCAAAAGATGTACATAAGCTGGAGGTTGAAATAGAATTGGTAATAGAGGGTAAAAACGTGCAAGAGAAATGCTATCATGGAGCAAGAAAAAGATACTACATTATGGGTGATTAAATATTAATTTAAAAGCAGTACTGAAATATACTGATGAAAAGCAAATAATGATACTATAATGATAGACACAGATTTATAAACATATTTACTAATATCATTTATAAAATACTTATAAATATTGTTACTTATATTATAACTTGAAAGATTTATCTAAATTTATATTCTTGAGTTTTGTATACTACACGAATCAGGCTATTATTCCAACTATTTACCATATATCCAATGTATCCAAATTTGAATTTCATTTGCAAAGAATAACTAAGAAAAGTTTATCATTTGATATTCAATTTATGAAGATAGGAGCACTTCAATTGACTAATATAATAATATACTCTTGATTAATTCTGGTGTCAATTAATTTCACCATTTAGAGATATATTTTAAATTAATTTAGCATAACTGAAAATAGAGATCATGAGTGAGAGGTATCTAAATTTATATTCTTGAGTTTTGTATACTGCACGAATCAGACTATTATTTCAACTATTTACCCTATATCCAATGTACTCAAATTTCAATTTCATTTGCAAAGAATAACTAAGAAAAGTTTATCATTTGATATTCAATTTATGAAAATAGGAGCACTTCAATTGACTAATATAATAATATAATTTTGATTAATTCTGGTGTCAATTATTTTCACCATTCAGAGATATATTTAAAATTAATTTAGCGTAACTGAAAATAGAGATCATGAGTATTCCATGATGATACAAGTATTGAACACTGAGTATTCAACCTGAGCAGGAGCCTGTAGTGCCTCTGATAGATCTTACCATCGGTGGAGCGTGAGCGATGTTCACCTGGCCGCTGACAGTCGTGTATTGAGCACCGCCCATGTGCCCAGTTCCATATGGTCGAGCCCCTACAAACCGTATCATGCAACTATCCGAGTGGTATTTACAAGGATCGATCCGCAGGATCGATTGATCGCTTGACAAGAAGCTAGGATACCAACACAAATCGGCTCCGTGAATTGCAAAGCACGTTTGTCACGGATAAGCGCCAAATGCCTCGTTTATTACATACATGATAAAGAGTAAGAAGAAAAAAAAAATAAATAAAAATGTATAGGTATATACAAAATTATTATAAAGAGTGGAGAACAACTGTGGAGGCAGTCGTGCAAGAATCTCTAGAGCTTTTGTAGCTTCTTTCATTGCTTTGGGAACTTGATAGAGAGAGAAATAGAAAGAGTAAGTTCAATTAAAGCTATGCGAATAAAGATTTTGCAACATTTGGTCTACTGATTTACGTATATTTAAGATCAATTGGTATTTGGTAGCCAGTTTCAGTGATGAGGATATTATGTTACATGTATCTTATTTATTTGTAGGTTTTTTAAGGGATTGTTGAATCATGGAGTATAAATGTAAGTGTTAACTGCTTCTATGTTGTGCATATAAAATATATAGTAATGAATATAAAAGTTTTCTATAATAAATGTAGAAAGTTTAATACTTTACTCAAACTAATATAAGCTACAATTAGAATATAAAGTAAGGGAGGAGAAATTGATATTTTTTGTTTTTAAAAGGGATGATAAACTAGACCAAAGATGAAGAAAAGAGAAAAGAAATAGAATATTCTAAAATAGAGAATTATATAGTATGACAAAAATTTACTCTCCAAATAACCAACTGATTTTAAATAAAAACAAGTTTTATCAAAACAACAATTACATATACCTTTTAGGCTAACGCGCGAAACACGATAATTTGTATTTAATATTTAATAAATTGATGAATAGTTACGCCAAAATACAGTGTCTTATTTCTGATTCCTTGTCAATGTGTTAATAGATTACTTTTATATCTCGTAAGAGGGGACCACACTTTAACTCATATATTTTTAAAGGGTTGTGAATACTACAAGACACTGATTTTGGGATAGAAGAAATGATCAAGAAATGTTTTCACACAATCTTACCATCTCCACCAACTCTCATAACTGCGGGTATGGCAACTGACACGGCTTCCACGTTTCCTTTGCCAACGTTACTCGTTTCGTGTTGCATAATCGTTGCTCTGAAAGGAATATAAAATACGTGTTACAGGAAAATATACAATTTTGGAATAATATTAATCAGATTCTTATTTTAAACATTTGAATGTCCTGTATTTTATCTGAATAAATTTCCAACATAACAAAATGATCACAATGTTACATTTTCTCTCTCTTCTTTGCTTCTATTTAGCTACTTTGCTGTTTCAATCTCAAAAACTTTTACATGACATTACTTTATTATTTAAAATAAGAACAGAAAGAAAGACAGCTACAATAATGTTTATAAAACAGAAATCTCTATCTAATAAGCAAATTAAAATTGAAAAGCGTGTCTCAACCTATCAGACTCAGTAATTGCCCTAATACATCTCCCATCACCACATCAATTAACAAACTTAGTACCTCTGCTGTAACACTTACTTCAAAGGCGATACACTATCTTCAACCATAGTTGAACCTTCATCTCCTTCGATACCAAAGTGATCTTTAGCTTTCTGTTTCTTCAGGATGATGTCAATGTAACCAGAGATTAACTGAAGGATTTGTTCTGCTTCTGTGGTTTGCACGCTGTAATACTGATCAGAGTAATCGCCAAAGTCGAGTGTGAACGTGTTTGGGGAGGCTCCCCAACGTCGGACGGTAGTCAACGGCCAAGTTTTCAAGATTTCTTTCGTTTTTTCATCGAGTCGCAAGACAGAGTCTTTGGTGACACCGAGCAAACGGGGTACCAGCTTGTTTTTCCCTTTCATTTTCTCTTTCACTAAAAAGAACGTGACACCGTAAGTGCTCAAGGACCTAGCTGTCTTCGTGTACAACACTTTGGCATCAAGCTCGGACAGGCCGATGTGTTTCTTATGCTCTGCAAAGATTTTCTTCTCGATACCCTTCACCTTCAAGTAGGACTGCGGCAAAAATTCCTTCAGACTGGAACAAAAAATGTAAAAATCTTAATTACTCATTTGAAGTACTCCTTGACAATCTCTTTACTTATACAAATAAACTGATTTATAAATTGTTGGAGAATGTATAGAATATCATTAGAATTTTACTCTTCTTAATTATCATTATTCAAAGATAATTGATAATTGTTTTAAAAGAATCCTCTTTCAAATTCAGCAAGATTGATATTTTATAATAATAAAAGGTAGAAATGTCTTCTCATGCAAAGTTCATCTACACAATTTTAAATCTCGTCATTTAATCTCTTCATCTTCTTGTCCCAATTACGTCAGACCCCTTATATGTTTATTGTTAACATATAATATCGACGAAAGGAAGAAATCAATATTTCTTATCTGAAAACTTACTCGAGAAAGCCTGGCTTGTGCTTGTCTTCCTTGTGATCACCGAACTGGATCTGGCATTGTATTCCAGCAAAAGTACAAGCTTTTTCCTGAGTAACCGGATGCGTGCCATCTAGAATTGCGTCTCTTGCTTGAACGTACAAAAGAGATAATTGCACCGGATCTCTGCTGTCGATATTTTGATCTGAGAAGAAGAACTTTCTCCGTAGTAGCACCGTTTCTGACTCGTCTATTCCTTGCTCTCTCAACGTCTTACTGGGATCTATCCAGTTCACTGAAAGAACAAAATGGTATTTCCTTGTATGATGAAAATCTATACTTCAGATTCAACGAATATACATTGGAAAAAATATTAATAATACGATATGTATGTAAATATTAGAAATACTTCTTTATGCGAAAATTAACTTCCTTAGATTTAGCTAAGATTCGATAAGCACAGTTAAGATTTAAAAAATAGTAGATTTTAAATTTCATATATAGGTTTGTACATTCATATTTATATTATATATATAGCTAGAATTTTAGCTATTATACTGATGTTTACATCATAGAAAGTTTCAGACTATTTAAATCCACGTTAAAGATATATTTTATGAAAATCTATACTTCAGATCCAACGAATAT